>VXAV01002567.1:98874-135506 GCA_013399715.1 Alectura lathami | reverse complement strand
CTGTCTCTCAGTGTTTCCCACCTCGGGACCTTGAGGCTCCCCCCGTCACAGTTTTGGGGCACTTGCACCCATTGCAGCGAGCTCCGGAGTCCACCAGGGGGGAGCCACAGAGGAGGCAGAGTTGGTTTTGGTCCCCCCAGCCAAGTCCCCTTCCAGGACTGCTGGCATGAGAGGATTGTTTGCCCGAGGCCATTTCGTCTGTGTTTTAGAGGGGGAATGGGGAGCAGAAAAGCCCCAGGCAAAGCAATCCTCATTAGCAGAGTTTAAAACTGAATTTATGCACAAAGGAAGGAAAGGAGGTGCGTGCTGCTTCTCTGTGAGGAATCGCTCTCTGGTGGAATGGAATAAAATCAGGGGATTTTATTTTTTGGGGCTGCAACCCCAGGGTGAGCGCTGCCAGGCAGCTCCGGTTTGCAGCAGCATCCCCGGGGCAGGACCGTGGCCGGGAGCTGGGGCAGGACTCTAAAATAGTGGTGGGCCCTGTGTATGCATCTTCAGCAAAGAGACCCATAAATGCAGCCCGGACTGAAAATCAATTCCTTAAAGCTGAAATCAATAACAATAACTAATATTAATAGTGATTATCCTTTCTTTATTGCACTTTGCAGTTGGAAATGAATTGTTTTTAAGGATTAGCGGCAGCTGAACTCTGTAATGCAATGTAAGACTGAAGATTTACTATGAAAACACAGCTTATGAGGAAAGACCCATTACCACTGATGGAATACACTTCTGAAATAGCCTCGGCCACGGCCGCTGCTGCCGTGGAGCAGATGGAACCTGAAGTCGGCAGAGGGTTTAGATTTCTGGCAGGAGACAGGGATTTCGATCTCTAACCCTGTCTGGTTTTCTCACAGTCTGACTTCTCAGTTCCCAGACATCCCAAACGCGTTTTCACGTTGGGTATCTTGTATCTGAAACAGCCTCAGACATGCAAAGCTCGGGGGGGAGGGGAGGAAGAAAGGGAAGTGTGTTGAGCCAGTCATATATATATCTGAGTCAGCCATACATATATGAGACAGCGGTGTCTAGAGCTATCTGCCGGGCATGTCAGAGTTTCCAGAAAGCAGAGCACATGAGGTGTGGGCCGAGCACTTTAGGAAAGTCTGGTCTCCAGCATCCCCCTGGGAGTCCTTGTGCCCTGAAGGGCCGCTGCAGGCTGAGCGCTCCGACGGGGCGGTGTCGGGTCCGCGGGGCTCCTGCGGGGGGACGCAGCGCACCTGGGGCACGAGGCTCTGCCCCGCTTCTTGACCCCGACTCCCGTTGCCAGAAAGTGGCGGTGCTTCAGGTGCTGAGAGCAGATTTGGGTTGGTTTTGGGGTGTCTGGTGTTGCTCGTGGTCTCTGCGGAAGTCCTCTTCCAGGAGATCAGCTTATAGCCAGACAGGGAGCAGGGCACAGCCGGGGCTGGGGAGATGGGCAAAGAGCAACCGCCTGGCAGAGCGGAGGGGATCGCGGAGCCTGGGGTGTGGTGGGTGGCTCTGCTGCCAAAAGCTTATTTACTGACCCTAGGGGGCTGTCATTTGTGAGAACGCAGTCCCCATCTCTTCCCACACTGTTCCTGTGTGGGGGATCTGGGCATCTTCCTCTTGAACCTGAAGGCCACGAGTCCTTGGGGGTTTGGGCTGCGTTTAACCTCGATTTTTTCCACGAGAAGGCAATGCCTGCAGCGGGAACGTGATGCTGATGGCACAGCTGGAGCCAGGTGGGAGCCGGGGCTCTGGCTGCTTTCACTGAGCCCTGGGGATAAAATGCAACATCCGAGAGAGCCCGGGCAGGGCGGCCCATCAGCAGCACGCCTCCACCCCCACGGGTCTGTATTTTCCAGAAGTGATACTCGTGCTTACTAAAGGTAAACACTCAACATTTCCTAGAACTACCTTGCTACAGGCACGGTATTTTCTCAACCACAAAATTCGGTAGGATGGAGTTGAAGATGACAGAAAAACAGCAAAACACAGCGGGTGGAACCCTGCCTGCACTGGAGCTGGTGATAAATTCCCAGCCCCCTTCTCCGACCCGCTGAGCTCTGGTGAGCTGCGGTCTCACTGCTCCTTCTGGTACCTACAGCACGCAGCATGTTGGGGCCGTTCAGGTGCAGAGCTCCTCCACTTTTGATTCCTAGGTCGTTTACTCACTTTTGTTTTTAACACTGTGAAGTTTTTCGCTATGAGCTGGATTGTAAAGACAAGCAGAACGAAAGCCTTCTGCAAACAGCAATAGATCAGCGGCGGCTGGCGTGAGCAGACCGATCGTAGGGCGTTATTGATCTCTGTTAAAGGGGATTGACATTTTTCACCTGGGAAGGTCCTTTTATTTTTATTGCAAAAATGGCCTTTTCTCCAGAAAATTGGGCTCTTGCCTCCATTTTTCTCTGTCATTTTAATTCACAGTTGCCTTCCAATTGTATAGAGATTTTTGTCATATCTGTCCTCACATTCCTGCGTTTGCTGGAAATCTGTGTTTGAATCAGAAAATGCACTTTTCAATGGACACAACACCCTGGTAACTGGAGTGATAATCATTTACAAAATGAAGGCAACTTGGATAGTTCAATATTTTCCCCAGAGTTGTCTTCCTTCCCTCACTTGTGCCTTTCCATGGAGACGTTTCAGCCCTCTCAGAAACAGAAGCGCTGGGAGCTTTCCTGGTTGGGTTGAGCGCTTCTTGAGCTCCCTTCCTTTGGTGCCAGCCTGGAAGGATTTACGAGTGCTTCTCCAAGCCTGGCATGTGGCGTGCAGATGTCTCTGAACTGGCTCAGCTTTGAACTTGCTCTAACAATTCAATTTTTTTAGTTGCGCATCATTGCTAATTTCCTCCAACTCATCATCAGAGGGCAGGGGGCTGGAAAGCAGCTTCTTTTTCCCAGCTCAGGGACAGCACGAAAGGGAAATATGGGCTGTATGTTTTCACTGTGTGTCCTGGGAAGGGCTGTGAGATGGCAGCAGCAATGATGCTGGGGGTGCCTCGTTCTTGAGGGGCTTGAGGGAGAGCTGGGAGGGAAAACGTGTGCCGCTCGGGCGGGCGAGCACACCACAAGGCTGCACCGAGATGTGCAGATCACCTGCCCGCCTCCTTCCAGAGCAGCGTCTGCTGGGTGGCATCTTGCTCACATGTTCCTGGCCACATCATACTTTCCCAATGAGTGTGGTTTCGTTCAGCGAATGAGTCACAATGAAGGGCAGGAAGAGACAACAAGCACCCTGCTAGCACACACAGCATGGGCACCCCTCTGATTGCAGCCCCCAGCCACCCGGAGATTCAGCTCCCATCTGGCAGATTGGGAAACGTGGAAGGAACAGGCAGGAGCTCAAAAATATCTGCAAAGGCAGAGCGTCCTTTACTGACCATGGGAATCGAGGGCCTTTTGCAGATTGGGTTCTTTTTAACCTGAGATTCAAACATGTGCACCCTGAGCGCTGCCTGTGCTCCTGAAGGGACTGAGCCCCTTGTGAGGCTCGGGATGCAGGCAGGCACTGAAGCACGTGGCTTCACACACACACACAAACTCAGTTTTCAGAAAGGAAGTGGTTAGTGATCTTTTATTTCTTTGGCAGAGCTGGGTCTTCCTCTGTGGTTCCAGCTCCCTGCCTCCTCCCCATGTGCCTGTCCCGCTGCCAGCCTGCCCGGCACCAACAAACAGCTCGGGGAGGATTGGGAGAAGGAGGGGACAAGATCTGGGGGATGGAGAGAGACTGGGGAGAAATGAGATAACACGCGGATTGATCTGTCCAAAGGTTAAGAAGCTGAACTTATTTAACTCCTGTTAGCTTATTTATTGTCCCTGAGTTATATTTGTGACTGCGACTGAGCAGATTACAGCAGGATTGCTGGGTAGATTTAGAAAGCCTCAATGTTCTTGTAGCTCGATGTGCGTGTGTGCATGTGTCTGCGTGCGTGCGCCTGTGTGCATTACTTGCTTCAAGCGTTCCCCTTCCCCACTCCCATTAGGGACGAATGTAAGCACTCATCTATACATTTAGAGGCAGAGAAGGGCAAAAATCTCCTTGCTCATCAGATCAGAAGGTAAATTTGTGCTGGGTACAACATATGCTCTGTATTATACCATGAAAGCAGTGGGTAATAATTCCTCCTTCCTCAGAAACAGGGACACTTACTGCAGTAAAAATATATATATATATAAAACCCTCCCACTGGTGGTAAACATATGCGTCATGTACGACTGCTAGAAGCTGGAGCTGGTAAGCACTGGATGGGGATGAGTAATGCTTGTTACAGCCCCGCTGACTACCGAGCGCTTTCAGTAGCAGGAGCAACGCGGCGGTGGCAGTGGGCCCAGGAGAGACCAAAGGTCCCGTCCAAGCCTGGTTGCAGGCTCCAGGTTTGATCTCTGCCCACCTCCCTGGAGGCCTGCGACCCTCTAGGGTGTTTTGGAGGCTGCTGGAGGGCTGACCCCAGTGCCTTCTTGCAACCCCTTTTGCTGCAGTGAGTGCAGAGCCCGGGCTCAATGACACAGGTCAGGAGCGAGGTGCATTGCTCACATGGCTTGGCAAATACCTGCTGTTACATCAGTTTCTTTTCTTTCTCTGTCTCTGTCAAACAGCCACAAAAAACAATGAGTAATTCCTCTGCGGAATATTCATCTCTAGAAAAGCCGGGCCCAGGGATTCAGCGCTTGCGGAGTCTTCCAGCATGCTGCTTTCTTCCCTTGAGTTTGAGAGCGTGTCTGGCTTGTAAACCCAGCTGGGAATGGGTCTGAGCAGGGACAGCTGGGCAGGAGAGGATGTTCCACGTGGGCAGCGTGGGTCAGGTTTTGGAGATCCCAGTGGGAATTGGGAGGTGTGGAGACCAGAGTCTGTGGGGTCTGGTCACTCAAAGACCTGCAGACATGCCATATGAGCCATAGCGATGGCCGCTGTGGGTCACAAAGATCTGAGAAGAGCAGAGAAGGATCTGAAGATGTCAGGGGGGAGGATGTTGAGAGGGTGGCTTGGAACACGTGGCTGTGGGACATGGGATCAGCAGGGGTGGTGGTGAAAAGAGGCAGAGGTCAGCGCTGGAACTTAGTCCTCGTCCCTTAACCCCATCACACACGGAAGCAAACATTGGTCCAGCAACAGCTCTGAAACCATCCATGTTTACAGCAAGATGGAGATACCCTCCAGCACAAAGGTGCTGGGGCCACGCATGCAGCCCCTGGAACATCAGCTCGCCTCCTCCTAGAGTGGTGCTGCCAGGTTTGCTGCAAACACAGGGTTACAGCTACCCTTTGTGTCTAAAAAACAGTCACTGGCCGTTTGTTTTATTTATGGAGGGGACAGATAATTGACAGGTGGCTGTCTGGGAGAGATGAAGCCCTCCAGCTAAACACTGCAACTCCGGCAAGATGCGAACGACAGAGAAATGGCTCCAGAGGTGATAGACTTGTTACTTTTAACACTGCCAGATATATAAGAGAACAGGGTTGAATCGCAGTTCAGAACAATCATACCTAACCACTGAACTAAATAAAACCGATGATTTCATGCTGGTGTCTGCAGCAGCCTTCGAGTGAGCTTGAATTAATGGGCGTGTTGTTGCCTGCCGAAGGGTCTCACCCCCAAGAGAACTCCAGGTTCCTTTTTGAAGGGATGCATCGCCCAGGAGGAGGCCAGGGATCAGGAATGGGTGGGGGTGCAAAACTGTGCCACCCCTGAGCCAAAGCAGTGGTGATATTTGCCCCCCAGTAAATATCTTCCCCCCTTGCTGGGGGAAGCAGCGAGCAGGACAGCTTTACTGCCCTACTGGGCTGGGCTGGCTGGTCCCTCGGCACCCCACAAAATCTTTCTTTGCTTTTCTTCTTTTTTTTTGTCTCCTTATGAGCTGGCCCGGATGGGACTTTGAAGCCTAAAAAAAATACCTTCCAGGCCTGGACCTCGTGCCTCGCTTTGGATCTGTGCCCGTTCTGATGATGCACGACACTATCTGCTCCTGACCATTATAAACAAAAACAGAGGCTTACATATTAACCTCCGCACATCACACCACCCCAACATGCTGCTCCCTGAGACCCGTCTTCCCATAGGACAGATTCCGATCTGTTTCTTAATCAACCTCAAACTTTTTTTATTTTACTGTTTACTAGAGTTTCCCCCTGCAGGGCAGAGCAACGTGTACGGTGCAGGATGACAGAGGCTCTCGCCTGGCAGTGCCACGCGCTGTGGTGGTTCAGGGCTGCGCTGGGACCAGAGAGCATCCGGAGCCTGTTAGCCCGACCCCTCCGCACTCCCACTTTCACGTGTTTTTGCAGGAAGTCACAGTGCAACAAATGGCTTGGCATCATTTCTTTGAGGAGCCCGGGGCCTTGTATGTTATCTTGAGGACAGGGTATATGCTACAATAAAAGAAGGCTTTATTACCAACTGCAAGGGAGCCAAGGATTCAAACACATAGCGCCTTGTGGGTTTGTCATAAACTCCCTTTTATGGCCCTTCCAGTTTATGGCTAATGGAGATTTACAGTGGGAAGAAGGGGCCGCGCGCTCTAATTAATGTGGTTATTAGCCTGGGAGGGCTCGGCGCGGCCAGCCTTGCTGCCTGCCCTTCGGCACCGGCCCCGCAGAGCAGAGGGCAGCGGGTGTGCAGCCCACCCGGCGCAGGGACAGACTTCATCCCGCGGCGTGTTCGGCCGCCAGGGAGCTGATGGAGGGTGCTTCCCTCCCCGCTGGCTCTGCCCCCAGAAGAAACCGCGTTTTCTTCGAGCATGGTTTTCAATCATTGCAGGTATTCCTGGACACAGGAACGATTGCGAAGCTGGACGGGCAGAAGCCACCAGCCTTCCCCATGCTGCCCATTGCAGCGTGCTCAGGCTGCAGTGACCAGGGCTGCACGCAGCAGCTAGGTGCAGAGCTGTAGGCAGGGCGGTGGGGGCTGTGCCCAAAGCATCCCATCCCTCCCGCTCGGGCGCTTCTGCCGAGACGAGGCTGTTAATTAAAGTCATCGCTGTTCCTCGTCCGTCTCCGGGCTCTGGAAGAGTTCTGAGCCCAGCTCCAGCCCTGTCATTGCTGGGGACACGGGATGTGGCCCTGTTAATATCAACCTGGTTTCCATCGCACGCCGCTCTGCTGGAACGAAACCTCAAACGAGGCAAATTTCATGTGGCTGCAGCTTTTTGCTGGGAAGGTTTCATGCTGCTCTGCCTGGCAATTAAAAAGCGAGGAGCTGGGGTGAGAACAGTCCTGCTAATGATTTGCAGTCAACTCCTTTGAGCCAAGTTTTCTTTGCAAAGCCAAAATTTTATCATATCAGTCTCCAGAAGCCACCACAGAAGTTAAACATTAAGTGGCTTAGGTTGCTGGAAACTTCTGTGGTTCCTGGCTGATCACAGATCAAGGATATCACCGTCGAGAAGGCCCTTGATCTCAACCAACCGCCATGACAATGGCCAAGCCCAGAGGGACTGGCAGCAAAGCAGGGCCATAAATCCAGCCCTTGGCATGGTTCCACAGTCCTGACTCAGTCCTGACGCCCCAGGAGAGTGGCAACGCTGCCGGCGGTGCCCACAAATCCAGGAGGAGCTTTGGGGGCTGGTGTCAGATGGAAGAGCGCATCCAGCTCATGGTGCTGGAGAACAACGTCCTGTTTCTCAGAACCTCACCCGGCCGTGCAGGCGGCGTCAGCTATTTGAGTCCCGAGTGCAGGCAGGATATTTTCTGATTGCCTGCCCTGATTTCACTCCAGGAACTTCCTGCAAAAGGAAAAAAGCCGCAGGCTAAGAGCTGCAAGGATTTGGGGGGGGAAGTAACTGGGAACCGGGCACCAACACGCCTCTGAGGGTCTGTGATGGAGCACAGGGCAGGCTGGGCTCTGAGGGAAGGAACGAAGAGATGCAGGGCTCCTTCTCACCACTACTATTAATATTCGAGTTAATTAACTTCACTGAGGCTGGAGGAAATTGAATGTTGAGAACACCCTAAGATCTGCTTTAGATTCTAAGCCATTTGGAGCTTTAATTTGAAGCTTTGGCTTTTATTATTATTATTTTTTAAAGCCCTTGATTTTTTTATGCAAACACCTGGCCCACTTTAGAGGTGGTATAACAGTAATAAATGGCTCTGATTAATTGGCCGTCAGCTGACAGGCAGCAGCAGGCTCCCAGCTCAACAGGGAAGGTTCGTGGGGGATTTGGGGCTGGCTCTGGGGGTGCCAGGGCTGAGGACCCCCTCCCAGCACCCCAGTGTGGGTCTCCCAGCCGGGCAGCGTAGAGTGGTGCAGCAAGGCAGGGGAGTTTTTGTGAGTTTAAATTAATAATAATAATAATAAAGGAAGCTTTTACAAGCCAGAGCTTAAAGACATGCACTCCCTTTTTGTCCATTTATTAAGTAATAATGAAACACTTTTGTCAAAGCTTAGGCACCAAATTTCTGACACCAGATGAGCTCAAAGCTAATCAGGCACTGGAAAAATGGGAATATAATTAAGGCTGCTGACAGCCCTGTGTCATTAACCTCACAGCTCTCAGGTGCCACACTGAACCACAGCTGCAAAAAAAAACTGTATTACGGGTAGTTGGTTTCAGCTGTAGAAATGAATTTGGCTTTTAATGGCTCTGTAATGTCTCCAGGGCTGTGGCAGTGGCAGAAGGAGGTGATGGTCTGTGCTGGTCTGGCTGATTTGTGTGCTGTGATTTTTGATGGTGAGTAGGGGAGGCTGTTTTCACCCACAGAAAATGAAGTTTTTTGGGTGAGGGTTCAGGTTGGGGCAGTTTTGTTCCCTTCTCCCACATGGTTAATTATAATAATCATTAGGAGTGTGGGTGTCTGCTTTGCCTTAGTGCCTGGGATTCCTGCCTGTACCCTGATGTGTGTCTAATCCTCTGATGCAAGTCCTGTGAGGCTGATGTCTGCACCACCTACCTGCTCTGTGACTCAGTTTCCCACCAGACAGCAGGGGAAGTGATACTGGGGGCTTGAGGGGGATGCTCTGGGGTTTGCAGCTGTGTCAAAACTTTTTTTTTTTTTTTTTTGAAGGGTTACATTGCTGTTGTTTGCACAGCTCTCTTCCAGCATGAGATGGCAAAGCTGTGGTGTCATCCCAGCACTGTGGGCTTCCTGTCAGTGGAACACCAGACCTGGAGGTGTTGCAGGACTTCTTGTAATTTTTTTTAATGATTATCTCCCCTTCCTTTTTGGGAGTATTTTGCTGCTTAGAAGATGAGGAAGTGAGCAGTGTTTGTTCTTGTGCCTTCCCAGCTTCCCCACCTTACATGTGCTTGTAAGGAGTGTTGGTGGGACACCTGCACCATGTATGGCAGCTATGGGGCATCGGGGCTGCTGCCAAAGGAGTGACAGCAGCAACCCTCAAATGGAACCTCTTATCTGGGGGAATCTCAGAGCATGTTCCAGCTGTTTCACAAGGTGTGCTCCCTAGGTAGGTACCCTGGGACACGGAAAGGGTGATGGGTGTGCCTGGGAAGGAAGGCAGCCGTGTCGCTGCCAGGAATAGCACCCAGGCATCCTGTGACCCAGACTCTCCTGCACAAAAAATTAAATAACATTCCCAGCACCAGGCGCAGGGCCTTTGGAAAGCACTACCAAGACTGCTGCCAGTGCTGCCTCTTAGGATGGTGAACATGCTCCAGCCACTGCTTGCAAGCATGCTACGTTGCATTCTGAGCAAAGGCTCTCAGATCTCTCTCAATGTGAGTAGTACCTACTAAGGGCTAACGAGCAGAGTGATGCTGAGCCTGACTCAGCTCCGGTGTTTTGTCATCCATCCTCTACTGTCACTACTGTGACATTTGCTGCCTGGGACTTCCTAAGTGTGTCTCACACTTTCTCTGCAGCCTTCTCAGTTTTGCGGGTGCAAACCTCAAGGTTTGGACAACAGCAAAAGCAGTCAATTAAGTTCTCACCCTGTCTGCTTTGAAAGCCCTGGAGTGTGCCGGGAGCGACCGCAGCCGTAGGAGCGGGGGAGTGCGGGACAAACCAAAAACAAAAGCACCGTTATCCAGATGGACCTCATGAGTGTTTCATGTGCTGTAGCAACTCCAAGCACTTTGTGTATGGTTCTTACTTGGTTTCAACTTGATTTCTTTGAGATGCAAATCAGAGGGATTATATTGAGAGGCTGCATCAGAAAGTCTTTAATCCAAATGGGCTATAAGATTTATTTAGAAGAGCCAAATGTCTTGTCTGGGACAGAAGCAACTGAGCTGAACTGAAACAGATGGACATAAAGGAAATTAAGCAACTCTAATGGTCTTAACCAGAGTTTCAAAGTATTTGGTCTTCTGAAAGCTCTAGCTCCTGGAAGCACGTGATCAGATGGAGAGCTCAGGTTTCATTTAAAAACAGGCTTTGCAGTTCACTGAGAAAAACAATAATAATGTTTTTATTCCTCCTGTGTACAGAGAGAAGGCTGCCTTCCATATCCTGACTCTTCAGCTAGGCTCACAACGTCAGATGGAAATACATCACACAATGATGATGAATTCCTCATTTTTTTTTTATCACAGTGTCATTATTTCAACAGCCTGGATTCAGGATTTGGGAACTCTGGTGCTGGCAGTATGGCTCACTGTTGGTTTACTAATACAAGAGAGAACTTCCCTCGGGTCTGTAGGGGTTTTGTTTCCTCGGGCTGCTCTGGTGGAGGGACCTCAGGTCTCATCTGAGCCTGGGGTTTAAGTAGGACGCCAGCACTGCAGGGTCCAGGTCACCTCTACTTGTGCTGGATGCAGCAAAGCAGTGTGTGCATCCTGCGTGTGACAAACCACTGGGCTGGAAACCTCAAGATGCCAGGCAGAACCCTGAGGTCCTGCGTGTCTCTGGTTCTTCTGAGGTTGGGAGGTTTGCAGGTGGCACTGGAGCCTTCCCTGGGATGTGTTGATGTGTTTGGTCCAAGTGAAAAGGAAAAAGTGCAAGGATGAAATCCCCTACCATCTACTGGAGCAGTCCTGAATGAAGGAGAGGGTAAAGTAGCATGGGGAGAAAAGCTCTTCTCCCGAAGGAGAAAGCTTTGAGTTGGTTCTGCAGTCTCAGGCTTTTAATCTCTAAATGACAAGGTGTGTTTAACACTAATTATTAAAGAGTGTAAACTGTTACTGAATGCATTTTGTAATGCTTTTGAGGCTCTCTGAGTGCTGCCTGCCTTAGAGCCAAAGGAACCACAGGAGGAGGAGGAATGAATCCCTAGGCTTAGGCCAGGGTAGAGACTGGGGGGCAGCGGGGTGCTCGGAGTGCCGAGAGCCGGCTGCTGCCTCTCATACCTGCAATTGCTAGCAGCAACCTTTCTACCTGCATCTAATGCAGCCCTCCTGAACTGTCCCCTGCTTGACTCACCTCGCTGGGTATCCAGTGGAGAGAAACCTCACTTCTGTGTGTTTGCCACCCTTCACCCCAGTGCATTTGGATTAAATAAAAGGTGAGAGAAGTGGGGAGAAAGGGAGGGGAGAGCAAGGGAGTGAGCGTGAGAAGGAGCCCATCCATTACCAAGCTGCGCACAAGGCGGGAGGTCTTGGCCTTCTGGTTTGAGTGCTTATTCCCCATAAAATACATCTGAGAGAAATCGATACAAGAAGCACGCAAGAACTTAAATCAAAGCACAAAGAAGCGGCACTTGGCGGATGGAGCGACCTTGCAGAGAGCTGTCAAAACCAAGTGCCCAGCCCTGCAGATGCAAAACCAGATGGAAAAAAAGAAAAACAGCAAGGCTGGTGTGCAGGTCTCTCAGGCTGGCATGTGCTGCCTTGGCACAGGGCTTGGATGCCCTGAAGTCTGTAGGGAAAAGTACATGGACAAGCGAGTCTGGTCATGGGCTGGGTAACCAGCATAGGGACAAGCTGCCAGTTTTCCCCCAGCAATGGGAGCTGATGTGCTCTGGGGCAACTATTTCAGCTCCTCAAGCACACAAGAGATGACAAGATCAGGGCTGCACCCAGCTTGGAGATGCACCATGTCCTCCAGACTGCAGCCTCGGTTGTGCAATGCCTCAGCCTTCAGGAAGGTGCATGCATATTGGAGCAGAGGTTGCAAGTGGAAGGATTCTTTTTTTTTTTTTTTTTTTTTTTTTTAATGCAGCAGCCCATGTCCTCCTGTGCCCCTGCAGGCAGGGCCACCTGAGCGCAGGTGCCTGCCGCTGACCTCAGCGTTGGGTCACAGCGCTGTGCTGCAGGCACCATAAATCTGCAAAGGTTTTCTGCAGTCAGGCTCCACCTCTGCAGTCCGTGGGGCACTTGTTCCCATGCTGGGAAATCTGACCCCTTGGTAGCCTGAGAGACAGGAGAAGCCTGGGTTTGGTGTTTTGAATAAGTGGCTTTTTATCTGAAATCCCTTTGGGAGCATGAGCTCAGTAACCAATGAAATTATATCTGTTGTTTCAAGCAGTGAAGAAAACTTGGCCTGATGTTTATTGAGATTTATGGCTTCCCCTGAGCTTAATTGTCTTTGGGAGCCCTGGATCTTTTTAACGGTTCAGCTAAGTGGTACTAAGAAGGATGGTAATGGTTTGAGCAGTCTGTCCCCTTAGCATATCTCTTTCTCTCACACAATTTGCTGATATTTGGGAAATATAGCTGATGCACTCCCCTCCTGAGGTCACAGTTATTCACTGGTGTGAGACTTCAACAGACAAAACCAGGTGCGAAAAGCTCCGAGCGAGTGTTTCCTTGGCGAGGTGATGACTTGCACCCCTTGGGGCTGCGTGCTGGGGAGAGGGTGAGGAGGATGTGTGTGGTCCCGCTGGGGACAGTCACTTGGACCCCTGCAAGAGCCCTGCGGTCCCTTTCTCCCTTTGCTGTGGGCTCTTGGTTATGTGCAGCTCCAACTGCCCGGTGTCGCTTCCCTGGTGCACCAGAGCTCATCCAGGTGGTTCCAGCATTGGCATCAACTTATGGACCAACCCTAGTGATGTAGGGCTTGGGATGGAGCACACCTTCTCCTTCAGCTCCTTCCTCTGGGCAGGTCTAGTGCTCACCCTACTGTGCAGCTTGGTGTCCTGGTCCCTGGCTGATTCTCTCTAGACCCAGCATTGTCACTGGCTGGAGAGCATCGCCCTTCACACATCATCATTCCTCACCCCTGGAGCCTTTTCATCTCTTATCAGTGGTGACCCCTGGGGTCTGTTATCTCTCCCCAGCCATCCAGCGAAGCCGTAGACCTGTCATCGTGGGGGATGACCTTAACCTATTCGCTCACCTCCGGCAGATGCCGCATCGGCTCAGCTGGGCGCGCAGCCTGGCTGCAGCAGCACTGTCTGCTGCCCGGAGCCAGGTAATTACAGCACCTGTTACGGTTCAGCGGGCACCTTCATTAATAAACCTCAAGTTTCCGAGGTGCCTAACTCGGCCATTGGAAACCACATCTGGCTGTAACTGCGGCTTGTCTAAGCTTTCAGCTCATCTCTGACTGCCTAAGCGGTTTACAGGACGGGCAGTAAACAAAATCTGTTTTGTTGGGGTTTTGCGTGCTTTAAGGGGAAGAAAGCAAACTGGGCTATGCACTGGGCTAATCTCCTCAGTGCAAAGCTGGAGGCTGGCAGCTCCTTCTCACTTTATGCTGATGGGATTTTTACCTTTGAAATAGCCGAAATAATGGACGTGGGGAGTCCTGGAGTGTGTGCACAGCCCCTGTGCGTGGCACTGGGCAGGGTCCTTGCTCTGAAGTGGCATCTTCAAGCAACACGAAGGGTGGAGGATCAGGTTGCATGTGTCCCTGCACTTTCCCTGCTGGTAACTTTTGGAACCACTGGCCATTTCCAGCCTTGTTAGGATCCCATAGGAACCTGGGGGAGCTGCAGCAGGTGTCTCTGCAGCCCATGTATCAGCAGCAGATCTGTTCATGTATGTTTTTCAAATGACCCAGCAGCAGAGTCCATCCTGGGACCGGCTCAGCATGGTTGCTGCTGTACGGTAACTCCTTCCTTGCATCCATGTGAATATGTTACCCCACAGCCCACGTCACCTCTGGAGGCTTGAATGTTTTCCCTAGCACAAAACTGCCTGGCAGGAGGAGCAGCCATCAGAGGGAAGGATGGAGTTAAATTCCACAGGGGTGTAAGGAGGGGAGATGTGGCTTCAAATGTGGGTAGGCAACCTCCAGCTATACTCTGCTCACCTGTCAGTAAAGTGTCATCCCCCCCCAATAACCCATGTCCCACTGGAGCAGAAAGGTGAGGGAATGTACAGCTATGCAGGAGAGCTCTGGGGAGCACAGTCTGGAGGGAGGATGGGGCTGTGGGGGGACCTGGGGGGGCAGGCTGCTGTAATTTTTACCAGCCTGTAATTTTGGCAAGGCTCGGCATCCCCAGCATGGAGCAGGCAATGGCCACCTCTGCATTCCCCAGGTGCTTTCCCACCCTGGGGAGCAGAAGAGGAGGTGGCAGCTTGGGCTGTGTGTTGTTGTTGAATTTGCTTGTGGATTGCTGATGATGTTTGTGAAAACCCTGAATGAAGACCACACACACAGGAGGCTCAGGAGACCGATGTAACTTAGACCTTGAGGGTGCGAGGCAAAAATTCTTTTGCACCTGACTCACCAGCTCCATGCTAACACTGACTCATAATTACTGATTTCAATTCAGACAAAAGATTTATCTGCATTCAAACATATGGAAAAGGCCAGCGCAACCTGCTAATGAGGAGGGGAGGTGGTGCTGCTACTTTGTCCACCAACCTGTGTAAGGCACACGGCAGATTGGCACCGAATTTGCAGTCACAACTTGCACATACAGCTGGAATGAGCCTTGAGGATGGGGAGAGTCCGGTCACCCTCATCCCTGCATGGAACTGGCCACGCTGGAGGGAAATTTCTTTGCAACTTGTGACTTTTGCACCAATAGCACTGTTTCTGCTCGGTGTTAGCTGAGTCCCAGCGCTTCCTGGGATCCAGGGATGCTTCTGGCCCCTTCTCCCAGCTCTGGAGATGAAGATGTCTTCTGAGCAGCACGTTGGACCTGAGAGCTTGTTCGTGCTCTTGTTCATGTAGCACAATCGCTGCTACACGGCGGGCCAGCCATGCAAAGCGAACAAGAAAAGCCTGCAGGAGAAAGGCCCCAGCAACCACAATGCCCATTAGCCGGGTAGATTAAGCCCAGAGCAGCGCCTGGGCTACGAGCATGCTGCGTGGTGGCAGGAGGCTACAAAAGCCAGGCTCCCACACAATCCCATTGCCAGGAGCTCTACCTGAGCCCATGCAAGGCTTAATCCCCACCCGTGCCCGGACCGTGCCGCCTCCTGCCCTGCCCGTGCCCTCTCCGAGCGCCCTGCCCGTGCCACCTTGCCCCCCCTGCTGCTCAGCCCTGCTGGATGCTAAGTGGAAATTCTCCCCCCCCGCTTTGCCAAGTGTTAAATACTTATCAAGCTAATACAGCGTCTTCGCGGAGGTGTGTACATGAGGCAACATGTTACCATAATTAACAAGCAGCTGGAGTTGGCACCAGTCTGCGCTGCAGCTGCTCGCGGCGGCTCCCGGCTCCTTTCCCAGGGCTGCAGCTCTGCCTCCCCATGTGACAGCAGGGGAGAGCGGGGGGGCCGTGCCTTGCAGGTCCCTTCCCACCTTGCATGGGTGGCTTTCAGCCCGGGGTCTGCAGAGCCATGGAGGTCTCGGGGCTGTTTCTGGTCTGCATGAGCTGGCTTGGACAAGGGGGTCCGTTCCTGGTGGGAATGTGCTTGTACAGGGTGTGAGGAGCCATTCTGGGATGTTCTGCGGTGCACCAAGTTGGGAGGTTTAGGGATTCCCGCTGCTGGAGTCACCAGGAGTGGTGGCTCGTCCTGCTGATGGGAGAGTGCTTGGGAGAGAGGGGCTGGGAGGGGACTGCAAGCCCAGCCTTGGGCAGGAAGGTGGCAGAGTGGGTTGGAGGGAATCAAATGCAGCATTTATCTGGTCAGCTGTGCCTGACCCTTTCTGCTGGGGGGACGTGGATGAGTTCACTCTAAGCAGAGCTGCTGCACAAAACCGCCCCGCTCTTTTTAATTGCCTTGAGCTCCCTAACTTCCCAGCTCCAGAGAAGCCATCTCAGCCGTATATGTTTGTATCATGACCTACATTGCTTTTGAGTTTTAAATTTGTATTTCTTACCGTGCTATATGCTAGCTTCCCACATGCAAATTGCTCTGAGTGAACCATTTATCTGGAAAATAAAGGTTATGTTCTCAAAAGGCATTTAGTTCCCTTTCTGAATGATTGAGTGAGTTTTCCACCAAGAAAACAATGGTCTTTAACACAGTCCAAACCGATGACAGGGAAAAAGGTTCAGGTAAAACCCCTCCATTTATTTAATAGCTCCCCCTTCCTCATTCATATTTACAAGATAAAAGGGGCTCCATCAACCCATTAGAGCTGAAATACGTGTCCTGTCTTCAAGGAAAGCAAATCCCATCTGGCATCCCTGGAGGAATATAACCTTAACTTCAGCTTAATGCCATATTAGGGTATCTTACAGATCCTGCCTGAGATTTACCTGCCTTTAAGGGAGATTTATTTTGGAAGCAAACAGGCTCATGTGACAAATTGCTTTCCACCAGCACCTTGGGCGAGGAGGAGCGTTTGCTGCTCACCAGTTTCCCTGCCTGGGGTCCACGCTGTGTCCTGGGGAGTTCCTGGTTGCTGCAGGCCGGGGAGGGGAGGTGGGAGCCTGTGCGGGCAGCTTTGCCCATCTCACAGCCCTGCCCCAGGGCCGGGCTGTTCCCATCCACCCCACAGCACGGACACTGTCTGTGCTGCATGCCCGTAGGGATCAGGGAGAGGCTTTAAGGAAAGGCAGGTCCAGCATCTGTGGTGCTTGTATTTGCCTGGGAAATCAGAGAATTTTCCATGGTGAATATTATTGCTGCCGACACCTCTTTGCATCCCTGTCCCAGCACCTCCCATCTCCCGCATCACTCTCTGCTGCATTAAAGGACTTTTCTCTCTTTCACATGAAACAGAACCTCAGGGACATGGTGCTGCAGCAAAGAAGGTCCTAAAAATGCAGTAGGGGTTGGTGACCTGCCCGGCAGGCGGCTGCAGGAGTGAAGGGGTTGGGTTCCCGCAGCACATGCCGTCCCAAGCAGCTGCACACCTGGGTGACCCTCCTGAACAACACCCCACAGACATGGTCTCCAGGGCAGAAAAAGTCATGATGGCTTGAGGTGGAAAGCATGGCCTCACAGCGTCTGCTGAAAGGCTGCAGGTTTCCTGGGAGCTAAACACCGTAGTGCTCATTGGTGGTGGCTCACCCGAGCACGAAGCATGTTTCTGTACAGAGATCCCTGGAGGTGCTGTTTGTAGCAATTGGTTTATTGTTGTTGCTGGTTTTAATGGTATTAATGGAAACAGATGAGGGTTTTGTAGCTATTCAGTCAATCTCAAAACCATTTAAATGTGCAAGACTGCTTTAAAAGTCATGGGGCTAAAACACAAGAAATTTCTTGGGGCTCCCTGCTTGCCTGTGCCTCAGGAGGTATCTGAAGTCTTTCCTTCACTCCTTGCTTCTCTGGCAAATGTAAAACCTGGGAGTTTGGTAAGATGGAGCACGCGATGCGCCATGCGAGCCGCTGGGCACTGGCTGCTGTGCATCTCCTCCTGGCTCCACATCTCCTCCTGACTCCACATCTCCTCCTGGCTCCACATCTCCTCCTGGCTCTCGCCAAGCCCCTGGGCTGCAGAAACCTTGGTGTCTGCTGGGAAAGCCTCACCTGCAGCACCCTGGGGAGAGGCTGCAGATGCCAGGGATTCCTGCGAGCTCCTCTCCTCCTGAAGAACCACGCAACGTGTGTGTGGCCGGGCAGGAGAGGGGCATGCAGCACATCTCCCTTGGGAAGCCGCCTCCGAAGGGCTCTGTAGGATAAACTCCGATGCAAAAGCCACCGGTGAGTTTGGGATCAGGGCTGCTCGTGCTGAGGGGCTTTGGGGAAGGGCACGGCTGGCCTGCTGCCACGTGTTGCCAAACCGCATATCATCAGGCTGTTGATGTACACACTGTTCAGCCTGAGAACAAGCGGGCAAGTCAGCTGCAGGTGGGTGAAACCTATCTCCTCTCCACTGAACTGGCCTGCCTGACTGGTTTTTTATGATTATTTTTTATTCTGTCTCCAGTTAGGCAATACACTTGCCTGTTAGAAATATTGCCCTGGGCTGCCAGCTCAGCGAAGGAGAAAAGTGGGTGTGTGTTACCAAGGGAGGGTGGGGGTCACCTCCCTCCTGGGGAGGGCTCCTCTCCCCTTCCCCTGCCCTCCCTGTGCTGCTGCATCCACAGAAACCCCTCCTTAGCCTGCTCTGCTTGTGGGCTGCTCAGAGCTGAGCATCCTCATGGGGCATGTCCTGGAGGGGGGCTCCTGAACACCCCCTCCTCATCTCCTGCACCTCAAGGGTCACTGCAGCAGGTTGCTGGGCTGCAGCGTGTGAATTTCAGCCCAGCCAGTAGTTTGGGATCATTAACCATCAAGGTGCCCCTGGGAAGAAGCAAAAGGTATTTGGGAAAATTTGCTAACAGACTCTAATGACTTAATAATCCCTGCCGGAGAGAGCGCGGCAGGTTATGTGAATGTCAAGTTTGTTTGCTTTGCCGAGAGCCGGCTGCTGTTAGGTAATCAGAGGGTGTGACCTCCTTCATGGGGAGAAGGCAAGGACAGGAAAGCATGTGCCTTCTGCGCTGCTGGGTTGTGAGCAGGAGCGGTGATAGGTGATGGGTGACTCCTGGGAGCCCCGGCTGCTGCCCTGGGGGTGGAAAGCCCAGGGTTTGCCCCACTCAGCCCGTTTGGAGGCCGTGAGGCATGGCCAGGGGCTGGAAACCCAGAGCTGGGTAATGGGGTGGGATTGATGGGAATGCTGGTGCCATGGAAAGCAACCAGGAGCCCAGGCAGCACAAGGGAGCGGTGTTGGGAGCATGTTTCTGCTGCGCTGACATGATCACCGCAGGAAAGCGTGGCTGGATGGGCAGAGAGTGGGTGCACATTCCTGAGGGAGCTGCGGCACAGCGCGAGCCCCTCTTGGCCAAACCTCCATCCTGGCCTGCCCAGATAGGAATGCTGTCCCATTTTGCGAATCTCATTGGGACTGCCTCTACTTTGCCTAGCTGTGTGAAGTTTGGGATTTGCTGAGTACTGGGGGGCTTTCCTTGTTGGTAAAGGAAAGTCAGGGTATGATTTTAAGCATGCCTTGTGTTATCCAGCATGACCCACAGCATCAGTATGAGTTCACCCGCTCCCATTGGGATTTGACATCTTATTTGGGAAGCCAAAAGAAGGCATGTGGGTGTTGGCCTCCTCCTGACAAGGGGACAAGGAGACACGGGGAGCGCAGTCTCCTGCTCCAGGAGTGCAACTACTGGGGCTTCTGGGCACAGGCTGCCTCCAAGCAGCCCCAGTGCTGCTCCTCAAGCCCCAGCTTGCCTGCCCCGACGCTGTTTGAACAGGCGCCTTCGCAGACGTAGCTCCAGGCCAAGTCGTGGGGCAGCCGGGAGGGAGCCGCCTGGCTCCAGACCCCGCTGCGGGAGGTCCGGGCGCGTGGGCACCAGGGCAGTGCCGTGTGCCAGCTGCAGCTCTGCCGCGGGCCTCAGCACCTGTGGCACTTTGAACCCCAGCCAGAGACCCCAGGTTGGCAGTGGTGCAGACAGAAAAGTGTTGGGGCTCCGCTTATCCTCATTTTTACGATGATTCCTCAGAATTTGGGGGGAAGGTTGCATTTCCCAGCAGATGTGTGTCCTTGCAAATAGCAGCTTGCAGGGGTTCCTCCTAGCAAAAAACCGCAACTACATTGTGAGGTTGAGTCTTCTGCCATCTTCGCCACTCCTGCCTCCTGCCTGCTTTCCCAGGGCTGCCTTGCTTTAGGGGATTTGGGGGGGATGGCACCAGGCACCATGCACAGCACCCAGCATTCTTGCTGGGTGCCACTGCACCAGTGAGACAGTGCGAGCAGCTCTGGAGAGCATGAAACACACTCCTGCAGAAAGAAAAAAACAGACAGACAGAAAAAAAAAAAAAAAAAAGAATGAAAAAAGGAAAAGGCTTCTGAGGCTTAGAGCTGGATATTTATACACTTGACATAAAGGATATTTCTGCATTGAAGTAATAAGCGTGACTCAGTAAACCAATGGGGAAAGGGTGTTCCCTTTGCAGCAAAACCTCAAAAGATCAAAGAACTTCTCGAGCGGTTTAACATTTTGAATGTTAAACGAATTGGTTTCCCCTCCCTCTCCCCCTCACCCCTGCCTTAAAGTTTTGAAAAATGAATGGTTTGCTTTTTAGCTGGGAAGGGAGCGTTTTGATAGCTCGGGGAAGCATGGTGCTGGCTGGTCTGGAACAGCACGGTGATGGGTATGCAGGACACAGCCACCTGCCTGGGGGACATCAGCCCTGCTTGGGATGGGGACATGGGTTTATGGATTAGCTTTTCCCTCTTACAGACCTGTTTCTGCTCCTCTGTCTGTCCCACCTGCCGGGGTGGGGACCCTCTGGACCAGCTGCCCATGTAGCACCGAGTGGGGGGGCAGTCCCAACTTGGCACTGCAGCCTGCAGATGCCGTGGTCTTGCAGATGGTACCACCTTCAGCTCAGCCGCATGCAGATTTAGGTGGGCTCATGGTGTGGGGACCAGCTTGTGGCCATGTCCCGTTGATGCACATGGCAAAGGTCAGCTTAAGGGGGCAGAAAAATAGCAGAGCTTTGGTCTTGTTTTGCGATAAGCCTCCAAGGCACTGGAATATGCGGGAATTTCAGCGAGTGCCAGGCTTCAGGCAGAGCTGAGCACCACCAGGTTCCAGCGGCTCCTTCCCCTGGGGGAGGCAAATCCTAATATTTCTGTGCTTACACAAGGTGCACAGTCCCTGTCCCCTGCTTGCAGCAAGCAGCAGGGGCTGGCGTGCCAGGTGTGGATTCACCGGGGAGGGACAGAGCTGTGTCGGCAGCGCTCGGACACATGTGCCTTTCTGGGATCGATAAGCTGGAGTAATATATTGCACCGAGATAACAAATCACTTAGCTTATTGGGCCTTAATTAAGCCTCTTTTATCTCCGTGACAGCCACACACCTGGGCTACCGCCCGGGCGAACCGCGGCCGAGCGGCGGGGCCGCGGCGCCGGAGCCCAGGGATTGATGAGCCTGCGCTGGCTGGAATTGCCTCATCGTGCTCACAGCGCTCGCGGCCATCGATCTCCTGCTCCCTGTGCCCACCCTGGGCTGAGACCCCCTGGCTGCAGCCCCCTCCTGCTGGCGCCATGTGGGCAGGGGACAGGGGACTCTTGGTGGCATTTGCCCAGGTGCAGGTCGACCAGCTCGGGGCAAGCTGCCCCGTTAGCCCACCCCCCGGGTAATAGATACAGTTGTTCTAGTCCCTGACAGCGCGAAATGAAGACCTACATCACCATAATGTATTGTCAGGCTGCGAGCACACTGCGGCCCCCGAGATGAATGAACGCAATATCTCTGCGTGCGAGGGGGGAGGCGGGGCAGGGGCTTCGCCGCTGCCTCTGGGCGCTTTGTGCGGCTGCAGAATAAGGCATTTTTTATCGCTGATGCGGAGACTGAGGGTGTCCGATCCCCGCGGAGCTGGTGACAGGTCCAGCCCATGAAGGGCAGCGCTTAACAAATGGCCAGAAGGCTGCCCTGATGAGTTCATCCAGCAGTGAAGTAATCTTGCCCCTGCCTTGCTGCCAGCTGAGGCTGCGGGGCAATTTATGGCTCTGGGGCAAGACGGATCAGTGCCTGGCCAGCTCCTGTGAGCCAAGAGCGGAGGGAATCTCCTAAACCAGGGAGGACTATTTGACTGGAAACATGCGTGCATGACGATGGGAATCCGCAGCACGTATTGCATTGAGTTACTTGAAAGTAGGGCAGTTTTCACTCTGAAGTGTGACTGCTGGAGTACTGACGCGGAGTGAAATAATGAGAGCTGGGAGTTGCGTGTGACTTGCAGCCGAGCAGACAAGTCCTTCAGGACCCTTCTGTTTCTGCAGCAATCGCCCTGCTTTAGCCTGATGCTTAAATCCTTCCCCACCACGGGCTGCTGCGGGGACTCAGAGCAGCCAGAGGCAGCCATTCCTCCTGCTCAGCCTCGGAGCGGGCTGGCAGCAATGCTGCCTGCACCAAGCTGATTGGAAGCTGGGGAGATGTTCCCATGTTCGGGTCCCAGCATGGCTGCAGGCTTATTTCACGACCGCGGGCAAAAATTACTTGGGGTTTTTCCTTTTTTCCCAGAATTTACTGTGGCAATGGCCATATCCAGCCCCTCCTAATGGTTTTTGATTCTTGCAAGAGCAGTGGCAAGGTGCTGAGCTGGGTGGTCTGCTGCAGGGCAGATACTGCATGTATGCAAATATGCATTTAAAACAATAAAATAAGGCTCTGGGCTGAAAGACAAGCAGCTCGTAATCCATCACAGCGTTAAACAAAGTCCAAAGTACTCCCACAAAATGAAGCTGAAGGGCAACACCCTTCCACTGTTCCTGAATTTTCACAACTGTTTGCAGGTTTTTGGATGAACATGAGGCCATCGATACAGGAATGGGCAATCCCATAAACCGTCAGTGAAACCTTCCTCTCCAGGGCAGCTCAGCCAGGCGTATGGCATTATTAGGGTCATTCCCAAGAGGGGTCCTGCATGATGGGCCTGTTTGTGCTGCTTATGTCCTTTCCCGTCAGGCAGCACAGCATTCCTCTCCATGCCACGGGGATTTGGTTTTTGGGCTCCTTCCCACTGCCAAAACATTCAGCCAGAAGCACTTTCCAGCCCTGCATCACCCACAGCCAGCGTTCCCTGGGCGTTGACACTGCAGCAGGCACCGTGCAGGTGGCCACGGGAGTTTTTTTGGCATCTCCCTCCCTTCGCTCCCCAGTCCCCCAGTGCTCCCAAGCACGCGTGCTGCCAGGGGGACGCAGCTCTGCTCTTTTGCTTGGCTGTTGTTGCTGCTTGGAGGCATTCCCCTGCGAGGCTGGGCCTTTCCTCGCGCTGGTGCTCAGAGCCCATCTCCATCGGTGATATACAATGCCCCTGTAATCTCCAGTGACATAAATTTTCCTCCTGTTTGTCTCCCCGTGTCACATCCTTCTTGCGCCGTGCCTGTTATTGTGTCTAGCTTGGCGGTCGCATTTCAGCTTTTTCCCTTGTTTGTCTCCTTCACCTGAGGATGTCCATTATGGGATGTAACAGCTGTAATAGCGTATAAACGGAGGCTGGAGTTTTTGTGCTTCAGGGAGTACCGCTCACGGCAGCCACCACTCAAAAGCTGACATTTGCCACTACTCCATACCTCAGCTGCCTTCTTCCCTCCTTGTTTTAAGCCCAGGGACAAGTGGCTTGTGTAGAGCTGCTAGACAATCACTTGAGGTCCGATATGTAGCCGCTGGGATCTGGAACCAGAGGCTCCTGACAGGGACAGAGCTGGAGATGGCCCTCACCAGTCTCCTCCCAGGCTGATCCCAAATAATGCCCAGAGCCCTGGGGTGCCATGATGCAGCTGGAGCCAAATCTCAGCATCTGGAAGCAGTCGTTGGGCTCTCTCTCATCAGCACCTCTCCCAGAGCAGGATCTAACCAAGCAGGCTAATCTGAAGGAGATACTACCTCTCCATGGAAAACTGCTCTGGTTTGGTTTCTCTGAATAATAAACAAAGCACTTGGGCAGATGATAGGGCATTTGAGTGTTTACTCTTCAGAGCTTTAAGTGCTAAATTTGTTTTTAGCTCACTTATGAAAAGCCCTTGCAGAGTAAAGCGCACAAGGGGCTCGGTCATACCTCTGGCTTTGCGCCGAGCCTCCTGCAGGAGCCTGGCTCCTCAGCTACCCAGCAGGAAGGACTGGCCATCAGCATCACGAGGAAGCAAGCACCCAGGTTTCATCTGCACTAGAGCTGTCCCCGTGGGGATGCTTCTCGGGCAGAGAGGTGCTGGGGAGGAGCAGCTGCTTCCTGACAATTGCTGCCCTCAGATAGTCCAGCCTATGGCAGGCATTAACCTCTTTTTTCTTCCCCATTCTGCAGGTTGGGTGGTGCAGCAAACCCCCTGAGTGGAAACATAGGGACAAAACCTCCAAGTGAGGCAAAGCACAGAGCTCATCCCTCCTGCCTCCCACACCTTGCTGTGCCGCAGTGGTTTCTGCAGCTGGTGCTCAGGGTCCTGTTGCAGGACACGAGCAGGATTTGGCCCGGAGAGTTGAGGAAGAGACAAGAGGAAAGGGAGGAAAAAAGAAGAAAAAAAATCTGCCTGATTAAGAGAAGGGAAAGTGGCGGTTCACAGCATGATACAGCTGAAATGACCGTCTGACCACAGCCGCAGTGGTTTGGTTTATAGCAGAGAAACCTCCAGAGCACTTTCACTGCCCAGGAGGCACAAGGCAGGCGTGGCTCGTCCCGGTTGCTGCGCGATCACAGCTGGGCAGGGTCCCTGCACCCCACGACGACCTGTACCGCTCACATCTGGCCACCGCTGCCTGCCTGGCCTCAGGACCGCGTGGGGGGGGCCTCAGCGAGAGCCATAGAAATGGAGCAGAAACCCAACAAAACAACTTTCCATTTCTAAAGCTCTAAGGGGTTTGCACCCCACCATGCCAGGACAAAGGGTGAATTAGCAGCCAGCAAAGACAAAAGCAACACAAAGCCACATTGCAGTGTTAAGAAACCAAAAAGCCCTTTTCCTTCTCAGTGTGTGCGGGTGCAGCCTCAAGGACTGTTGTTCCCGACACCAAGCCTGATGCAGTTCAGCTCTGCAGCTCTTTGCATCCATCTGCATGTGCCTGAGCTGAGCTCTCCTTGCTGCTGTGATTTTTAAACCAATGTTGACACATCAAAACCAATGCAGAATAACTCAGAAGTTTTCAGGCAGAGACTTCTCCATCAAAAATGGGAAGGAGGGGTGCGCACCGTAGCAGCATTCTGCTTTTTCAAGAACACTGTGGTTGAGGCAAATTTGGGATGTGTCTGAGCATGCTTCCCATCCACACCATGGATTCAATTACAACACAACACTTTGCAGATTTCTGTTAAATTTTAACTCGTTTCACATGGGTCGTATGAACTTTGCCTGACATTTGGAAGCAGGCAACTTGTGTCATCAGGTTACACTCACACTTATCTCTGCAAACATATCCTTGTACCCAAACCAGCACCAGCACACCCACCTTTGCCGTGGATGGCATTAATTGAACCTGAAATGTGTTTTCCTCCGGCGTTGCGCTCCCGCCTGCTCACAGAGCCATGTCTGTGACCCTGTCCACGGCTCAACAAATGCAGCTGCAGCAGACAGGGACTTTGAGATGACCCTACCAATCCCCGGCCCCTGAACTGCAGGGATGCATCTGCAGTGAAGACACACATGTGCTGTTGGTGGCCCAAACCTCACCTCCTGGAGGATCCTCCAGTCCCCAGAGCCCATTGCAGGGACAGCAGTGCTGGGTGACATGCCGCAGCAGCTGGCGTGGTGGCTGCGTGCAGCAGCCATGCCCCGCTCCCTTCCATTGCATTGAGCCATGCAAACTCATTTCTGAAGGTTTGCTTTAAGCAGCAGGTCCCTGTGATGGCTAAAAAATCAGGTGTGATCAAAGCCCAGCTTCTCTCCTGCTGTTGGGGTCAGCAGGGGAAGGGGGAAATATTAAAATCCCAAGATCAGTCAGTGGCTGGTTCTGACTTCAGCTGCAAGAAGTGACCGGCTCTGCTGATCAAAGGCCTCAGCACTGTTGTTTTAAAGGTGACATTAACATTTAAGGAGCTTTTGAAAGTCCTGGCTTGCAATAAAAAGCCAGACACCTGGTCACAGAGCAACCCAAACGCAAGTTTAATGATAATGAAACAGCCTTTTGTTCTCAAACTCAAAGAAGAACCACAAACCTATTTATAGTGTTTATAATAAAGACTGTGAAACCTTTTGCCCATAATCCAGCAAACCGATACCTGCAAGCCTCGGTGTTACCCAACGATCCCCAGAGTGTGCAGAACAGGCTTTTGTGCACACTTCTCCCCTCGGCTCGCAGGCACAAGCACCTTCGTTTTGTTCCAGTGAAGACTTCAGCAGCACCACGAGCATCGTGTGGGTCCCTCTGTGTGCTCGTGAGCCTGTGCTGAGCCGTGGCCTCGCTGAGCAAGGGCAGCAGCAGGGGAAGCCATGCAGGCGGTGCTGGGCTCAGTGCACCACGAGCAGCAGTGGCCCTACACTTGGGTTATAAATAGCCTGGAAACGAGAGCCAGGCAGGTCGGAGCCACGGCCCGGTAAGAGAATCCCCTGCTCCCCGCGCTGCTTCTGGCTGTATTGTCTCTTACCACCAAGCTCTTTGCTTTATGGCTCCCAGCCCTGCGCTGTTTGCTCCGTGTTACCCCGCAGCTCCGATAAAGGCACGCACGCACGTTCTGTAAAACATGATTTGGAAATACCAGGCACGATCCCTCATTCTGAAAAGCCTTGCAGAACCTCTGTTCCACTGTTCTAACAGGTTTTGATGATAGTGTGCTACATCAAATGTCTTTTTTCACTGCTCCTCACCTTCCTAGATGTGATAAATAGCGCTGGGTCCTCATCCCATGCGCTCCCTGAGTGCGGGAAGAGCCGAGGAGCTGAGGGTGCAGCGAGAGGGAGCTCTGTGAAGGGCTCATGCTGGGCAGTGCCAGTAGGAAAAGGTACAGCAGGCAGACATCCTGCAACATCTGCTTCAACTCCTGCTGCCCGTGGCACAGCCAAAGCAGGAATTCACTCCCTGCCTTTTGCAGCAGCGACCCAGGATGAACATCTCCTTGATTTTCTGCAGACGCTCCCAGGCCCTGCTTGGCTGCTGCTGCTTGCCACTGCCCAGCTCACAACGGAGTGGGCACAGCTGGGGAGCCTGAACGGGGGTCACGGGGCTCTCCTTTGATTCCTGGGGTGAGGATGGCCAAACGAGTCAGTGATGGGAATGCACAGGGGCGGGGGAGGCAGGCGAGGGAGAGCTGGCGGCTGGAAGTGACCCAGACCCGGGGAACAGATGCAACTCATAACGTTAATGAGTTTTTTTTCTTCCTCCCCAAAGGCACTGCACTCTTGAGAACAGGGGGCTTTCTATCCCATGGCAACACCAAGCAGGGAAAAAATGGGCCTGGCTTTTATTTCATTTTTTTGTCCTTTACAGGAATCACAGGCAAACAAAAGCCCTGAACAGATTTATCATTTTTCTTTCTCCCTCACCCCCTCCTTTTCTTTCCTTTTATATTTTTTTAAAATAGGGTTAGAGTAAGATGGATGGTTCCCCAGGCCCGGGGAATGAACAGATAGAGGCAACCCTGTCGTCTCTGGCATCCCATTAAGCCAAACTCCAGGAGGAGGCCACCGTTGGACTTATTAAATTTGTCCCCACCCAGACCCCAAATATTGTCCCCAACTTTGGGTGTCCCCAGATCGGCCACCTGAGCCCCACCTCATGTCCTGCCCAGTGCCACCCACACCCCCTGACCCCTCTTCGGCCCCGCATCAGCAAGGGAATCATCTCCTGCATCCCTCGGTGTCAGCCCCGGCCGATTCGTCACCGGCGGGTGACAAGCGTTGTATGGCTCTGTCACCCCGTGGGGCTGTGCCCCAGGGAGGGGGCAGTGGGGGGGAGCATGGCCGGCCCCCGACCTGCTGCTGACCCGGGGCTCCTGTGCCTGGTGAAGCGGCAGTGGGGAAGGGGAATGGAAGGGGGAAAGGGAAAAAGAAAGGAAAAAGGGAGGGGATAAAAAAATAAAACGAACACCATCAGGCCCACTGCTGGGGAGGGTGAGCAGCGGGAGAGCAGGGGGCACCCGGCTGCCCCGTCCCCGCTGCCTTCGCATGGATATTTCCACTTTAATACTTAACAAGGATTTAAAACCCTTCTGCAGTCGGAGTTTGTTGGCAGCGATAAATTTTGAATAGCTTATAAATTATGGAGGCGAGGCGGTGCCTCTGCCTGGGAGAGGGGGCCAGGCCCCTCTCGCCATCACGGCACCATGAAGCACCGCTGGCGGAGGCTGGCGGAGGTGTCCCCGGGGTATGCCGTTAGGTGTCCCCAGGATATGCCATTAGGTGTCCCCAGGATATGCCTTTAGGTGTCCCCAGGATATGCCTTTAGGTTTCCCCGGGATATGCCATTAGGTGTCCCCGGGATATGCCATTAGGTGTCCCCAGGATATGCCTTTAGGTTTCCCCAGGATATGCCATTAGGTGTCCCCGGGATATGCCATTAGGTGACGATAATGTCGTATTGCACGGCGAAGCATGGCCAGGCTGCTTCACACCTCCTGATGATGATCACCCAGGACGCAAAAATCATGGGACGGAGTTACAGATGGACCTCTTGCTACATATGTATAGGTACATACACAGAGAGACAAACACACAGGGCCGCATGCAGCCACAGCACTTTGGGGTTGGGGGGGTGGATTTGGGAAAAAGCCTGGCTGGAGGAGATGATTTCATCCTCCCGGCGAGAGAAGTAGCGAGTGTTTCTGAACGCCACAGGGGTGTGTGCAAAGTGTGCTCTCTGCTTTTTCCCTGGCACCTCGTAGCAGTCAGTAATTAGGTTACAGCACTGCTCTGGCTTTATTTCAGTGCACCAACTTCCAATAAATGTGTGTGAAGTTCGTGCGTATGCCTGTAGTGTATAAAGGCTATAGGAAAATGGCCAGACTTCACTACATTAATTCGTAAAGCAGGTCATTCTTGTCTGGCCCTTTACCTCACTTGTTATTTCTATTTATTAGTAATATTGATGTTTCAACTGGGGATCAGGACCCTATTGAGCCAGCTTTAATAACAGAAAAGATTTAGCAGGAGAGAGCCGTGTAATGAAGCCGTAATCACAACACCAAGCTCTCACGTAGTGCAGCTCACAAACAGCACTATGATTTGTAATAATGTTTTACTTTGTATTTCACTTCGCCAGGAGCCCGGCATCTCCCATTACCCTGGTTTGGCCGTGCAAAGGCATCTCTCGTCAGCAAGTTGGTAAAAAGCCTTGTCAAGGCTGCAAACGGCATGAACAAGCGTTGCCATCTCCTGCTGAAGCTGCAGCACACGGTGGAGCACAATGCTGGGTAAATCCAGGCGGTGGGTGCAGGGCGTGGGGACCCGTGGGACCGCGCATAACCGGGGAGCCCAGCTGGGCGCTGCTCACCCGAGGGCTGGCACTGGGGCTGGCCGCCCTCACGGCGGAGGCATTTCGGCTGCATTAAGGAACGATCACACACTGTGAATGCCAAAACGAATTTTTCAATCAGAACCGCTTGGGAGCTGCAGAAAGCCTCGGATCACATCTGAACTGACTTCAGATTCGTTGCCTGCTGAGACGTTGAACGCGAGCCAGTCCTCAGCTCAGAGTGATCCGTCCTAAAGCCAAGCTACACTTAACGAGGGTTTGTCTGGCAAAAGCCTCTGGAACTATTGATCCATGAGAAAAGTGGTCAGGGGAAGTAGAACTGTCCTGGTTGTTGCCTTAGCGTGCTCTCAAATGTAACTTGCCAGCTGCAAAACTTCAGCAGCAGAGGCAAGGAGAGGCTGAGCGCTGGGTCCAGCAAACCTCAGTGCTGTGCGCGCACAGCCCCGGTCCGCTGGATCTGGATCTCTGGATTTATACTCTGGTAATTTCTGTAATTTCTTAAATTGCATTTCAGATGATAACATTTCCTAGAGCGCGGTGGATGGATGAGATGGCGTGCACAACGGCGGTACCCAAAACTGCTTCGAGCGGCGTTAAAAACAGATGTTCCCAGAGAGCCAGGGGAAAACGTTACCTGCCGTGGTCAGGGGGCAACTGCCTGCACCCTTTGGTAGCGATGCCAGCTTTCCTGGGATAATGTGAGGAGGAACATTGCCAGGCTCAGCAGGAGGGAAGCGGGGATGGACCACTGCAACCCCAAACGTCCCTCAGCATGCTCAGCCTAACGGGGAGCTCGTCAGCACTGAGGACATGATGGGCTGGAGGCCGAGGCATCCTCATGCCACATTTCTGCAGCGTTTGTGCCACCAGATCCCCTCCGTGTCCCCGCTGTGTGCTGTTTGCTGCCTGCTCAGCATCCTGGCCCTGGGGCACGGGGGCTGCATGGCTGGGCAGGACTCGGCCGGGAGCATCTGACCTACTTACAGCGCGGGCCCGGGGACTTTCTGCAATTCCTCCTCCTGCAAACACAATGCACAGTTGTAGGGCCGCAGGAATCCGTGCGGGGCTGGGCTGCTGTCATGCCTCCGCCAGAATCGCTCTGCCCGCCGCCGCATATCAATGCACAGGCTCCATTAACAAATCAAATTGCCGCTGATGTGCTTCTCATTACATTTCAGGCCTTACGCGTCATTATTTCATTTAAAAGACGGCATTTGTTTTCCCTTCCCCGAATCCACGTCCTACAAAATCTCATTAGGTCGTCGCTCGTTGCAACCGGGAGCAAAGTGCCGCTCGATCCGACCTGCTGGGGAGGCCAGCCCCGCCGGGATTGCCACGACGGGGCAGGCAGAAGGGGAGGATAATGAAGAGCCATCGAATTAGGAGGTGCCAAGGCTCATTTGAGAGGAGAGAACCAGACTGGATGCTGACAGCACCGTGATGCAAATCCCCCTTGGAGCACCCAAAGAATCGGCCTAAATGGATTGATGTGAGGATAGAGGAGAAACGACTTCAGTTGTTTCCCTGATTCGATTCCATTTATTTTTATAAGGCATCTTCATACAAAGCATCTCACAGCTGTTTCACCCAGAAGAGGAATAATAAAGAAACTCTGCTCTGGCAGAGCTGCGCACCAGTGCAGGCATCGCAGCGGGAGGAAGGAGCACGAGTGCTGGCCCTGAGGATTTGATTTCCCAAATCATCAGGAAATCACATGCCATTTTCCTCTTCTTTTTCCAGTTCCAATATTACTAATTTCCCTAGGCTTTCCTCAAACCATCTCTGTAATACACTGAGGCTGATTCTAATCTCACGCTGCTTTTATAGCACTGTAATTCTGATCTCACACTGGTTTTATACTGGTGCAGTTCCACTTATTTCAACTGAGTAAATTCCTGATTTATGTCAGCGCAAACAGCGGCAGAAACAGGCCCACGGTGTTCCCTGGAGCAGTGCCCGGCTCCCACCAGGGTGAGGAAGAGGAAGATCAGCTCCTTGCAATGCAAATGGTGTAGAAAACTGCCCTTGAATTATACCCAGACCCTCACTTTCCAATGCACTTTTGTTTTCTTCTGGAAAATGTACTGTATCCTCAAAGTTGAAAACCCACAGAAGATGACCCAGGAGTGGACATGTGGCTCCTGCTCGGTGTTGGCAGAGACCAGCCCATTTGTGAACCTCAAGAACTCTCCTCCCCAGGCCCAGTTCTGTTCACCAGGAGTCCATCGCTCTGTATTACATTGAAGTGTGCACGTCCTGATTGCTTTTAAATATTAAAATACAATCCTGGGGAATGAAATCCCTGAGGAGAGCAGCACGATGGGGCAGCCTGCAGCACGGCCTTTCCCAGTAGCTAGCACAGGCGGCGAGGAGCTGGAGATGAGATCACAAGAGGGTTCCTCCCCGAAGGCGCCGGAACGCGACGCTAATTAATTTATTTTTTAAGGCTACACGCCGGGGAGCTGATCAACACTGCCTGGCAGTCGGGTTGGTTTGGAGGACATATCATTGCCTTGATTTATTCTCTGTGATGTGCAGGGATGGAACTGGCATCCTGATACCTGCCCCAGAGGCTGCACGCAAGCAGCACGGCACCGGGAGTTAACTCCTGAGCTGCTCGCAGCTCCCGCTCCCGTCACACGGCTGCGTTCAGCGGCAGCTCCGTGGGGGGTTCCCTCAGCTCCCACCCTTTGCTGTGCCCTGGGGAGCCTTGTGCTGCAGTGCAACCCCCAGCCTTTGTGCAGCGGTGTGATGCGCAGGCAGCAAGGAAGCCAGGGCCAAAGCTGTCAACCAGGGCTCTCCAGCATCCTGGCCCTGGTAGGCCCTGGCTGGTGCACACAGAGGGACAAAGGTCCTTTGGCTCTGAGCCGGCTCCAGCCACCCATGCTGCGAGCTGGCGTGGGGAAGGGGTGATGCTGTGGTGCTCTGGGACACCCTGGCTGGGACACAGAAAGCCTGTGGATGGAAGAGGATCCGGGTGTCCTCCTGCTTCCAGGTGCAAAGCCCTCACCTGGGAAGCCAGGAAAGAGAAAATGATTGGAGCTGTATTGTTATCTCCCCTTTGCACCCAGCACGGCTCCAGCCTCTCCTTCTAGCCCCGCTCTGTGCAGAGGAGGCAGCACCAGCCCCACGCCCCCCAGCAGCCTCGCCCCCAGCCCAGGGCTCTCGGGGACCCTGCGCCTCCCAGCCAGACCCAGGGAGCTGCCACAGCCTGACATCAGCAGAATGAAACGTGGCCCTGGCGGTAACCTGATAGAACTTGATGGCAATTTTGGGTGAGGGGGGAGGAGAGAGGGAGGCATTGAAAAAGGAGGCACTGGAAGTACACTGCCTTTCAGTGTGTTGCTGGGAGGACCATTAGGAAAACCACTAGCTTATTTTTCACATTCTTCAGTGCAAAACTACTGCGTTTTATGACCACTATCAATAACAGCTATCATATTACTAATGCTACAGTTGCCACATATATAATATTTAAATCACATTTGTGGCTGACAGAGACCTATGGATATTCTGGATCCCAACAGGCTATTACAGTTCATATCATGTCTGTCATATAAATATTATGAATCATTTCCCACTATCTTTATGGGGGCTACATTGACATCGTCAAAAAGGCTCTGGGTACTGCTGGATACTGGCTGCATATTTATACACACCTTATGTATATGTATGGCAATGGAGGGAGATTTATTCAACGATCATCAGTAATAAATGCCTGTGATAAAGCATATTATCTTCACACTTCATTTGCAAAGTGTTTTGTATGCAGGGACGAGGGGAAGGCTGGAGGAGAAGGCCCTGTTAGGGGCTGGGTCACATCCTCGAGCTCTGCCGTAAGGCAGTGGGCTTTGCAGCGAGGCTGGTCAGCAGCTGGGCACGGCCCTCGTGCAGCCCCTCCCCGGGCTAGCAGGGGGCTCAGCTGATGCCCAGCCCCTGGGCAGCGTGCTGCTGGCTCACGTCAGGTGAGGACCTGGCTCGTGTCCTGCTTGCAGGACGGGTGATGCTCGATGGGTGTTCCCCCAGGAGCTGTAAATCTCGTAGCTCATGTACTGCATTTCATCTTCCATCAGTTAATGCTTCCTTTGGCTTCCTTGGCAGCCAAGCTCTGGTCTGGGTGATGAGATGAAATAGATCTCCAGGTGCTGTAAAAGGCAGAACTAGACTTTCCCTTTACAGAGACTTTTTGCGAAGCAATTAATTAAACCACTGTCCCTGCAAACCAGGTGAGACACGTTAAACCCACGCCTCCAGCAAAGCGCAGGGGGAAGAACCTCCCCTAGCATTATTCAAGCCAGATCCAGTCTACAGCCCAGGTGCCCTGAGACCTCTTCCCCAAACCTGTTTTAACTGCTGGAACATTTTATTAAGACTGTCTCCATATGCAGAGACAGACAAGAACAAATGCAGCTTTATGGCTGGGAAGTCAGGAGGTCTCTAACAAGCATTTAATGTCCTGCTCTGGAGCAGCTGAAAGCACAGCACAGTGCTTCTGACTGCACAATACTTTATTTTCTCTGAGCAGTTTCCAAAAGAGGGGACAAATGCAGTGACTCTGCCTGTCCTTGGCGTGGGAATGCAGCTCTCCAGCTCCAGCAGATCAAATAAATCATGAGCATTTCACTTCATAAACAAACATCATCAGCTTGTTAAATGCTGCCGGGGAAAAAGACACAAAACAAAGCAGGGGATTTGAGTCTCCGGCACTTAAAGAAATGCCTTGTCCTTTGAGTTTTTGCTGCTTTGTGTGTGCAGGGCCTCCCCTCGGAGCGGGGACCCGCTGCCTGCGGCTGCGTGGGTTTGTGAGGATGGGTCTGAACAGGTCTGACACCCGGGGGAGCCTGCAGGCAGGGCTAGCGGAGGGCACGGGCCTGGGGCCCGCATCCACTGCCAGGCCCCGGGGCTCTTGCTGGATACCCCAGGCAGAAAAAGCTTGCGCTGGGATCACAAGCTGTTCAGACGAGGACAGGCAGACCCCAAACCATCCCATCAGCTACACCCGCCTTCCTTATGATCCCACGCTTACGGTGTTTGCAGTACCCAAGGGCAGAGAGAGCAAGAGCCGCACGAAGGGTTCACAGGCCAGCTCTCCAGGACAGAGCACGACCTCCAGGTGTCCCCGCGTGGAGCAGACGGACAAGGCAACGACCTAAAAATGTACCCTACCCTTGCTCACCTTGACGGCTTACATCTTTGCTAGCAGGAGCCAAGCTGAAGTCGCGCAGAGCATCAGGCAGCCTGGTGGAGCTTATTAAATTCATAGCGAAGAATTGAGGGGAGGTGGGTGGGGAAAAAGGGAAAGAAAAGGTTTGTAACATCACAGAAACATTCTCGCTACCTTCTGGCATCTTCAGGAGACTGGAAATGTGGGACTGCATCCAGCTGTCTTCTCTGGGGCAAAATTCCTTTGGCTTCTGTGGGAGGTTTTACCCAAATAAGGACTGCAGGATCAGACCTGTTGTTGTCACTGCAATTAACATTTAGATCCACATCTAACACAAACTGTTACAGGCTGGTTAGGGAGAAATTTAATTTGCTCTAAACAGCTTGATGAGAGAGGAGCATGAAATGTCCCAGTTACGGTAATTTCTTGCGTTAGAATACACAAAGGTGGATTTCCAGGTGCCCCTGCAGCTATCAGTGCGAGCCTTTTGGGGGGTCCTGAGGTTTGGGGCTAGGTCCCGCTCATGCTTGGCATCAGTCGGAGCCCTTCACGTGGGCTGGCAGCCCGCGGATGCCATGGGCACCATCAGAGGATGAGGGCCCACGCTTACCTCGGGCTGCTGCTGCGGCACCGATGACTCAGCTGGCATTTGTGTGGCACAGGAAGGAGCTGGAATCTGCCCCTAATGGGAGGAGCACTGCCCCCAGATGTGCTTTCCCTTATCAGGCGCAGGCACGAGCTCAGTCTGTGTATCAGGAAAACGATTTAATGATTTCTACCTTTATACAGTCTGGGGTTTGCACGCAGGTATCCACAAGATTTTTGCCAAGCCAACCCACTCAGACGTTGGACTTGCTTTTTTTTTTTAACAACTCCAACTTTCTTTTGAATCCTTATGTATTTCCTTTTTTTTTTTTTTTTTTTTTTTTTTTTTCCCCCTTTTCTCTGAGGAGTTAATGCAACTCAGCCATAAAAACTGACTTGGAGACGAAACTTGGCATTTCAGGTCCCAGCCCGGGAGCAAATGAAGTTACCAGTTATAAACACACTCCAAAATCTGTTTGGACATGCCGAAATTACAGGAGCAGAGGATAAAAAGGATCCAAGACGTTTTATTTTAGCTTAACTTCTGCAGCTCCGCGGGTCAGTTTGCAGACACCCTGATGCAAGACGGGCCCTCTCGGCGTTTTTCTTGCTCTTGCTGCAATTAAAGCTGCTGAACTGCAAGCGTGTTGCTCTCGGTGTGCTGGGAGAGGTGCGGGTCCTGGGCCGGGCTGCATGCAGACCGTGGTGCACGCACCCCTCGGCGAGCCAAGAGGAAAGGCAGGGCTGTTCCTGGCAGTTGCACACAGGAGTGGAGAGAAATTGGGTGTTAGGGCCTTGATGGGGCCTGTCCCGATGTGGATTTAGATACCGTGGTGATAGCTATGGGATAGGCTGATAAGTGCACGCAGGTGACAGACTGGGATATGGCAATGGAGAGAGATAAGAGACTTTGTTCTTGCAGTGGGAGGTGCTAGGTTGCTAACATTTATGACACGGGGAGCTTTGCTAATTAAAGAATAAGTAGAGGCAGGCAAGAGGCTTGGAAGCCCTCTGGCCCCGCCACCCAGCGAGGCGACAGTGGGCCGGTGGCAGCTCGTCCCACGGGTGTCACCCAGCGCCCTGCTGGCAGCCTGGCCCTGCGGGGAGCACGAGGACGCCCCAGCTCCTCCATTCCACCCCGCTGTCCCCACCGCCTGTGCCAGCAGAGATCCTGGCCCGCGGCTCCCCATCCGTTCGGGTGCCTGCAGCCCACACATTCTGCGGCCGTGGCGTCTGCGCTGCTCCGCGCACAGCGCTGCTTCGGTCCATCAGGTGCCTGCCGCCCGTCCTCAGGAGGCCGAGGGACGTTTATCAGAGCCGGAGGGAGGCTGGCAGCCTGGCCCCCTGCCCTGGGATGCAAGCCATGGGCCAGCACCCCCTGGGCCGGGGGTGAGGGTTTGCAGGGAACCGCCAGCACAGCATTGTTGGTTGGGCCTTGGCTGTGGGGACCGAAAGGATCCGTGCTCTGAAGGCCGATCTGCAGCAAAGGGGAGCAGGAGAGCCCCGGGGGGGGGCAGCTGTGGGGCTCTCCCTGGGGCTCACGGGTGCCCCCACACCGGGGCTGGCTGGGGCTGCCCAGCACCACCTGCAGACCTGCAGGCCTCTCTCCTTCCAGCACTTTTATTTTTCAAACTTTACCTTTTTCCCCCCCCACCCCCCACATCACCTTTTCCCCTTTCTCCTACCCTATTTCTCCCCTTTTTTTCCATACCACATTTTATTTTTTTCCTTTTTCCCCCACCCTATTGTTTCTTTAAATCTTCCCTTCCCTTTTTTCCCATTTTTTCCCCCACCTCCCACATGTTTATTTTTTTCCCTTTCCTCCCCTAACTTTTAATCCTCTCTTTCCCCATTTTTTCTCAAAACATCCTTCCCAACACTTTCAATTTTCCTTCCCCCCC
>VXAV01002567.1:62013-97524 GCA_013399715.1 Alectura lathami | reverse complement strand
TTTTTAATTACACAGCCCCCAGATCGCGGTTGTGCAGTGCCCCGCTCTGATATGGGAGAGAGTGCTGCCGCGCTGCCTGCCCCAAAGTTGTTGTCGGGGTGAAAAGCATCTACCTGCTGCATTCCACCCTGAAAACAGTGCAGCTTTAAGGCCAGCCCCCTCCGGGCGGGGTGGGGGGTGCAGGTGTGGGGTCTCATGCCCCTGGGAAGTGCCCCTCTGCAGTGGCACGAGTGGCTTAATCGTGGGGGTGGCTGCCCGGAGTACTGACACGTCCTTTGATGCTCTCGTGGAAGAGGGAGCCCGAGCTGATATAAGCAGGATTAGGCCCCTGCTATGTGCCTGCATTTTCCTCCAGAGCTGTGGATGCTGGATAAGGCACTGCGCTGTTAGTCATGTTGGCTTGGACGGGGGAGCGTGTGTCACCTTGCTGCTGGCTGGCTGAGGGTTTGCACGTTGGTGCAAGTGGAAAAACAACTGATTTGTCTGTTTGGTTCTAAACGCAGGTGTGCGTGTGGTGGGGAGGGAGGTGAGGGGGCTCCGTGGGGCGCCCGGGGGAGCAGGCACTGCCCTGGGACAGCAGCGGTGGGCTGGGGGGGCTGATAACTCTGCATGATGAGAAAACACAGCAGCGTGCAGGAGGTGGTAAAAGTGAGCGGTCGGGGTTTGTGCCTCCTGCAAAAAGGACTCTCAAACTCTATCCACTGGCCTTTGGGCACACGTTGCTAAAAGACTCAACTTCAGCTGAAAAACGCAGCGTTGGCAGAGGATTATGCAGGTTTTGGAGGGGGAGATTTGGGTCCCAGCTCTGAGCGTGGGGACAGGCAGAGCCTGAGGGCAGCTCGTGAGGGTGAGGGGCACTCGTGAACCCTAACCAGGGAATGGGAGCAGGGCCAGGTCCTGCCTGCATGGCACTGAGGTGCTCTGCCAGCCCCAAACCCTGCCAGGGCCATGGCTGGGAGCTGGCACACGTGGCTCAAGGGGAAAAAATAGCCAAGCTTGGGTGGTTGGTGCTTTCCTTTCCTGCACAGCGGTGTGGAGCAGCCAGGGGCCAAAAGCCGGCTCTGTTACTGCGTGGCCCCATCAAAATCTCAGCTCAGTTTGGCCTAAAAAGGCGAACCGCGTGGGGGCTCCTGGCCAAGCCCTGCCCTTGGTTAGACTCAGATAACCCCGCTGATGTCATGGGTGGAACCGTGGCCAGCGCCAGGCACTTTTAATAGTAGGATCACATTTTTCTGCTCGCCTTGGCAGCGGGTGGCAGAGGCTGGGCAGAGGTTCCCGCGTTCCTGGGCATCTCCTGCAGCTCTGTGTCCCCCCTGTTTCCCCTCTGTTGGGTTTTGCATGGGGCTGGGTTTGTGATCGTGGTGAAAGCCGCGGGGCTTGGTTCTTTGGGTAGCTGCTTTTCCCCAAATCTCTGGTGTGCTGTGGCTCTGCCTTTGCAGTCCCTTTATTGCTTCCTTCTCTTTGCTTCCAAGGAGGTGGAAGGTCCTGAGGGGCAGCGGGAGCCCTGGAATCTGCACCCCTTAGCTGCTGAGAAAGTCCTTAGGGAGGAAAAAAAAAACATGGGGACGATGCAGAAGTGTCACCGCCTGCGCGAGCATCCCCATGAGGGGGGAGCAGAACCATGCCCCACATCTGGAGGATTCTGAGCGGTGCCGTGGGGCTGTTGGTGCCCCCCCGGCAAGGGTCCCTGTGGGAGCAGGAGATAAAGACCAGGCGCGTTCTGGGCCCTCGTGCTGAAGCACGGTGCAGGGCTCGACCTCTCCCGATTGACATATGCAAAACAAGCTGGGAAGGAATTTTGGTCTTTATCAGAATCTCGGCTGTGACGGTTAAATCCTCTGAGGGTCCGTGAGTTTACTCCACGTTGTCCTGCTGTGTTTGAGAGAGCATTTGTACTCCTTGTGTTAAGGGCATTTTATTTATTTAAAAGAGAGCGGGGGAGAAAGCCACAGAATTTTAGTTATTCATCACAAATATTATTATTGGCATTTTGCTGCTGTTGGAAAAAAAAAAAAAACAGGGGGCAATCAAAACATTTCACTGGAAAATACACCCTGGCTTCGTCCCACCCGCATCTTGAAGGCAAAAATAAATATTTATTAAGAAACGGGTTGAAAACCTTTTTGTTGGCGTATTGTTTGCTGGGAGCAGGGGTGGATTCCCATATGCCCGAGTTTGCCATCCGGCTGAATTTTTTATTTATTTATTTTTTGTGGGGTGGTTAAAAACCAAGCAAACAGCGGAGCCCTCGGTGCCTTGGGGTTGGAGCTTGGGGCTGCCCCCTGGTCCTGCCTTGTTGCAAAGCGAGTTTGTGTCCTAGCACCTCGGGGTGTGCGAGTGGGGATTGCCCTGAAATCATTGCATCCTTCTTGCCATAGAAATCCTCAGATCCCTTACAATAAACATCCCAAGACCCGTTACCATAATGTCCTCAGACTCCGTATCATAAATATCCCTTGCCCGTGGCAAAGGGCTCTGGAGGTGCAGAGCGGCTCCCTGCCACCATCCTGGCTCCGCTCTGCGCCAGGCTGTGCCCAAAGCCAAGGGCACCTCAAATCGCTGCCGGCCAGGTGCTGGGCGTTGCGGGGACGTTCCCTGCAGCTCGGTCACCCTGCAGCTCTCTCTAACCCTGCTCTGTGGCTCCATCCCTAGCACATCGCTCCGGCATTGCCTCCGCTCGTGGGTGGGGGACCCGGGTCCTTCCCCGTGGGGCCGGGAGATGCTCGGAGCGAGCTCCTCGTGGTGCAGGAGCCGAGCTGGCAGCTCTGTAATTGCTTCCTAGCAGGCCCAGGTGGGTTCTCAAAGTCAGCCCGACTACAAAGCAACAGGGGAGGCAGCCTGGTTGGTTTTATTTTAATTGATTTTGTCAGGAGTTGCTGTATTTTATTACATTTAAAGAGGAGACTCTGGAATAACTTTGAACATGTGACACGCGCACAAAAAGCAGCTTTCTGACATTTTCCTCTTTGCTTGTCTTTTATTTTATATCTCCCCTCGCCTCCTCCTCAAAGCAGAGCGCGTGCCTGGAGGGAGGACAGAGGAGGAGGAGGAGCGGTTGTGTCTCTCCAAAGGCTGCTGAAACATCAAGGCAGCGTGGAGCAGACGAAATAATATTGCAGATGAGGGTTTAGAACCCCTGCAGAGGGATCCCCACGCACACCAGCCGGCCCAAACTGCTGGGAGAGCTTCAGACAGATGCAATTCAGCCTCGGAAAATGCCCTGTTGTTGAAATGGAAACTGGCTGGGGGAACTTGCCTTTTTCTGACAGCGTTTTGCTGAGAAAAAGCAAAGCAAAGAAAGTGGGTGAGACAAACTGAGTTTTTATTTTGAGAAGACGGTGCGTTGCAAAATGGAGGGTGTTTGCTGAGATAAACAGGGAGCATGCGAGAGAGGGGAGCAAGAGTTCAAATCAAGTCCAAACGCTGCTCCCCCCCTCTGAAATTTTGTTTAACGTGGAGTTAAAACCTAATCCTGTTCAAACAGGCCACTCATAAGCAGAAAATGTTTTCTTCTTTTCTTTTTTTTTCTTTTTTTTTTTTTTTTTTTTTTTTTTTTTTTTTTTTTGTAATTGTGTTCGAAAATAGAAGTTTCAAGGCTGCACCTTGGGGCTGTCCTGATCCCAGCCCTGCCTGTGCCAGCTGCTGCGTGCTGGGGTCTGAGCGGTGGGGCAAGGCTGGGCTGGGCAGCTGATGCCTCTGGCTGGCGTTTTTTTAGGGCTTTGGCCTTGTTGTGGTGATGCCGACAGGCAGTGCTGGCACGCTGGCGTTCGTGTGGTCGCTTGAAGGTCTCAGTGCTCCGCAGCCAAAACAAGCAGCTTTTGGGGCTGGGAGCAAGAAGCTTGCACTTGTGATTTTTGTCAGCTGGGTGCTTCAACCCAAATCTTGGTTTCGTTGAGTCTCCGGGGCAGGGCTTGCGTCCTCCCTCGTTCCAGTGGGGGTGGCACGGGGGGCTGGCTCCTTGCTTTAACCCCGGGGCGCTTTTGGGGTCAGCCTCATGGTGTTCGCAGTGCTCGCCGCTGTGTTGTTGGCGATGGGAAGAGCAGCTTTGGCGGCTCCATCGCCGGCTGCTCGCTCTGCGGGGTGCTGGGGCTCCCCGAGCCCTGGCATTGGGTCCGCTGGGTGGTTTCCCATCGCAGCCAGGTTTCCGTGGTGTTTGGGTTTTTGGGTTTGCGTCTTGTCTGATCCGTGACCCTTTCCTCGCATTGCATCGTGTGTGAGATCACTGTGGAGTGAGGAGATAAAAGGTGCAGTGCGGGGATTTGTGGCTAGTAAAATGGAAACGGCATTCCCATCTGCTTGCTACTTTCCATGTTCTCCTCTTTGCAGAGTTTTGGCTTTCTTTGGATTTTACAGACTTTTTAAATAAAAAAAGAGGGAAATGGGGTGGAGGGAGGCAAGGAGCAGCCTGAGCTTTACGGCCCCACTGAGCAAATCCTTTGTGCCGGGGCTCTCAGAACCACTTCGGCGTTGTTTTTCCATTTTTGCCCGACCACGAGCGCCAGAAAGTTTTGCTGTGCGCTCTGCGGGCTGCCGCGCTGCGAAGGCGTCGCGGGCAGCGCGTCTCCTCCGTGCCCGTTGCAGAGCCAGGTGAGGCAGCGTCAGCGGTGAGGCAAGGGTGGAAGGAGCCGGGTGCGTCGCTGGATGGGACCTGTGCAAAATGGCCAAAAGGAAGAGCCCCCGCTTCCCTCCAGGCAACCTCGGCTGGAACACCCCCCGTTCCCCGCAGCTCCTCTGTTTGGTGCCGTGTTTTTGTAAGGCGAGCGGCTTTATCAGGCCTGGGAGGCTGTGAGCAGAGGAGCAGTGGCCTCTGACACCGTGGAGCGGGGCTGGCTGGCGGCAGATAACGGCGTGTCGGCGGGGCTCGTGCCGGAGGTGCTCGCTCGCGGCGCAGCAGGGATGCGCACGGCCCCGCGTCGCTGTGCGTCGGTGCTGGGGCTGCGTTTGCAGACCCCGCTCCTTGCGCCCTGCGCCGTCCTCGCCCGCAGCCACGGGGTCAGGGCCGGGTCCCCCCGAGGGCAGGGACCTGAGCAGGTTGCAAGCCATCCGCTCGGAGCTTGGCACCTGCAGATCCGGCCCTCCCTTCCGACCTGCACTTGTTTGAGCGTGGCTCTCAATGGATCGTAAAAACCCAGCGTGATTCACGGTGCTTCTGCCCTCCGGCCCCCGGCTCCGTCGCTCTGCGTTCGCTGAGCGCAAGAGAGAAAATCACCCTCCAGTTCGTCTCCTGATCCCTAATGGGGAGCTGCTGCCGTCAGGCTCCACTCCCCCCGTGCACTCCTTGCGTTGTGACACGTCACAGCCGCTTGGCGTTTTAGTTTAATTTTCGCTCTCCTTTTTGATTTTTTTTTTTTTTTTTTTTTTTTTTAATTAGAACATTTCAACGCAAGTCCACAAATGCAATGCAGGGAGGGAGGGAGGTGCAGCTCCTTGCTCCATCCCCACTCAGCCCCCGCGTGCGTGCGTGTGGCTCACAGACAGTGAAATTGCACCCTAGAGTTATAAAGCAATTGTCTAGCTCAGCAGCAGAATGAGCATGAAATGGTGCAGAAAGCAACTAAATAAAATTGGGTAAGGCAGATGCATGAAAATAATGACATCTCTATACGGAGTCAGGCGCGCTCGCTCTCTTTCTCGTGAGCGCAGATAAACTTTTATAACAGATTTAGCATTTATTTTCCCAGGATCTCTTCTGACATGGAAACGTGTTGGTTTGGCGTCAGCCCTGTGCCTTCTCCCTGGCCTTGGGAGGTGCCATGGGGCCGTGCTGAGCCGCCCCTCTCCTCCCCGCCGCATCCCAGCCCCCTTCTGCTTTTTCCCTTTCTGTTTCCCGAGCTGGGTTTTACGCTCGGCCAAGCACCCAAGCGATAACCTTTGCAACTTCATTTCCCTGCTGCTGCGAGCGGGTGGCTCCGGCGAGCGACCTGCCCAGTGCAGTGGAAGTGACACCCAGACGCTCTCCTGGCTCGCCCTGGGGCTTTCCTTCCGTTTCCCTGCCGGTTTTCCAGCCCGTAGGGTGGCACCACGGGGCTTTGGAGACCTATAGGAAGGGTCTGGCTACATGGGATCCATCCCCAGCTGCCTGCCCCATCCCTTCCCCGAGCTCGGTGCTGCTCTCCCTGCTCCCAGGCCTTGTCTGGCTCGGTGCTCAGATGCTGCCCTGCAGCCTTTAACCTCCACAGAGGCACGTTCCCCCCCATTAGCTCTGGGATGCTGATATGCTTCCTGACATTGTCTGACGTTTCGCTCCTCCTGCGCTGAGATTCCTCCCAAGCTGGAAAGAAGCCGCTAATCCTCCCACCTAGGAGGCTTTGAGGTGAGATTAAGGCTGCGGCCCCACCTGGTTGCGGGGCTTTTCCCTTCTCTGCGGGGAAATTTAAGTCCATCCTTTGCTGTTTTCTGGGGTTGTTACAGCAGTGAACACCTCCCAGCGTCCTGCAGGGATGCATCCCTGCGGTCCCAGGGGAGCTGCTGAGGGCTGCACGGCCCCAAGCGTGACACCAGGAGTGGGGATGGGTCCGTGCTCCCATCCACCCCCAGCTCCTCTGAAGGTTTCCCCGCAAAGGTCGCTCCGGGTGGGTGCCGAGGCGCTGCTGTGTTTTTGCTGGTGGAGAGCAGGGAAGTGGAAGTGCGCGCATGCAAAAAATTGGTGTAAAGGCATAAATCAGGCCCCGAGTGAAAGGTTAAAGAAATCCAGAGGAAACAGAGCGATAGAAAGGAGTTTCCTGTACCTACACGGGCCACCCAGGCTCCCTTCCTGTTAGGGTAAACCTGTCAGAAGCCGAAATTTTCTGCACACCTAAGCAAGTTGTGGGCATGCTGCGGTGTTAATACGTTGCGCTAGGAGTGTGCTTGTCCCCGAGCCCCTGCGGGGCCGTTTGTAGGATGCTGGGGCAGCTCCAGGGAGCATCCGAGAGCTGCATCAGGGCAGGATGCCATTACCAGTGCTGGAAACTGTCCTGCCAAGGGGCAACCCTAAATCCCTTGTCCTGGCGGAGGGGGATCCCTGTCCCTTGTCCGCTGATGTCTGTCTGTCCTACGTGTCCATGAAGGGAGCGGACGTGGGATGCGGCTGGGGGCAGGGTTCAGGCTACGGGGACTGTTACCTGCAGGCCCCCATTTAAGCACTTAGGAAGGCTTAGCTGTGATCCCTGCTCAAGATAGCCTGGCCCCAGGCCAGCTCATACCTATTGTTTGCAAATGTCGGAGGCTTTATCTAAACACGGGCTGGTTCGGAGCATCCCGTGTACAGCGGGGGGCTGCTGCTGGGATTTGGCAAGGCAGCACCCAAAGTGCCCCCTGCCAGTGGGTTTCTCTGCTGTTTATAGGGCTGGGAGACGTGGATTTAATTCATTGGAGTTCTTGGCTTTGCTTTGGGTCGGACCTGGCTGTGTTTTGGTAAGCGGAGCAGCGCATCCGCTCAGCTTCGGCCTCTGCTTGGGGCAAAGCCGGCAGCTCCCACGCGGAGCTGGGGCAGGTTTAACCTGTGGGAGCGGGAGGCCGTGGGTCACCGTGGGGTTGTTTAGCCTGGGTGCTTGGATTTCTCATGGCTGCTGTTTTTCCTCCTGCTCGCCGGCCGGGCCGGTCGGCCGGGTGTTGTGCCATGGGAGCGGAGGCACCGCAAACCCCGTCTGGTTGCTGGAGCGAGGCTTCGAGGCCTCTGGGTGCGAGCAGGAAATGTTGCAGGGCAGGGATTTCTCACGGGTGGCAGCTCCTGTAACCCACATACACAGGGAGGCTCCGGCTCTCCTTCCCAAATCCCTCTGAATCCAGGTGCCCGTGGGGCTGACCCGTGCATCCTCCAGGTCTGCTGCTTGGACCTGTTGGTCCCAGGTCCCTTGCTGTCCTCAGCTGACCGGCGTCACCTGCTCGGTCCTGTGGGTGATAGATGAGCGCTCCTGGGCTGACCCCAGCGCTCTGCCGTAAGGTGCTGGGAGCAGTGGAAAGATCCCGGAGAGCAGGGTGGCAACTCCAGGGCTCAGGAATTCTTTTTGTCCCTGAGTGGGAATAAAAGCTTTGCATAGGGTGGGAAGCTTCAGCTGGTGAAGGGGAAGCCAGCCAGCTCCCTGCTTGAGTGTACTTTACAAATTAATCAGGTAGAAGTGAGTCTACCAAAAAAAAAAAAAAAAAGCATTGGCCTGTCTTGTAATTATCGGTGTGGAGATCACAAGCACACGAGGACTTGCAAGCGAGGGATTAATGCACAGCCCTATTTCAGAACAGGGCAGAAAGCAGCCCCCAGCCCCCTGGCTGCTGCCAGGGTCAGTGCTCGGTATCGACCCCATGGGGCAGGCTGAGGGTCCCACTGGTGGATCTAGGGGCTGGGACTGACCTGCAGTGATTTGCTGACTTTTTTTTTTTTTTTTTTAAGGCAATAGCATGGCTGGGGTGGGGAGCAGGAGGTTATGTGTCTGAACAGTGCTTGGAGCGCTCGGTGTGACAGCTTGGAGCAGGGCTGGAAGCATTTCTAAATTTTCAGCGTCTGTTTTGCCATGAGAAGGTGAAATCCTGAATGTACCTTGAGGGAGCGTTAGGAGAAAGGCTTTCCATCCGAGCTCTTGGCCCCGTCGGTAGCTGCAGAAGAGGAATGTTATAAGGAGCTATTCATCACTGCAATTATTTTATTAAGGGTACACAGTGTGCTTGGGAGCTGGAAGGGATGGAGCTTTGGGATGTTTTCAGCATTATAAATACCGGTTGATTACATCACCCAGCTTTTAAAAAATGTTGTGCGCAGCCCTGGTGGCAGGGGCCTCGCAGCCAGCCTGGGAGCGCGGGGCCGCCCGCTCCGTGGGTCTCTGGCGCAGCACCCTGTAAGCACATCACTGCAGCTCCGCACCCTCACGCGGCCTCAAACCCTCCCGCTGCTCTGAGGCCCGCTTTGCAGTTTTCTGCCCCGCGTTTTGTAGGGCATGCCCGCCTCGGCGGCACCCGTCCCGCTGCCCCGTGGCACTGCCTTGTCGCGGCCACGTGCCGGGGCTGAAGTCCGCCATGGGAGAAGGCCGGGTGGACTTTTATCGGCACCCTCGGAGAGCCCAGCTGGGAAACCTTTAACTGTTTCGTGGCGATCTCCACCGGGGAGGCACAGGGAGCAGGCGGTGGGGATGCTCGCGCTGCGTCCCTGCGCGGTCCCGCGTCTTGTGCTCCGCGGGCTTTGCTGTCAGCCCCGTGGCTCTCAGCTCGGCCGTGCCACGGCGGGTGGAACCCCAACATCCAGCTGCGGGCACAAGGGAGGCTGCAGCCAGGGCACAGGGCTGTTCTCCGTCGGGCGCATCGAGCGTCTCGCTCCGCCGTGGGGCTGGGAGCTGCCCTTGGCTCGCCGGCTGCGTGCCCTGGAAAGGTTCACCCTGTGCAGCCTCCATATCAGTGGGAATCTGCATCCAGAGCTTAAAAAGAGGCTTGCTGCTGCTTTCTTCCTCTCCCATGGACTGCTTTTGCCTCCTGCGTGTCTGGGTGGGAGGGTTATTCCAGCATCCTTATTGTTTTTGCCCTTTCCCTTGCTTTTGTTTTGCATGTATTTATTTATTTATTTATTTTTCCTGCAAGTTGCAGCTCTTGTTTGCCCTGGGTGGGTCTCCTGAAGCCCGGGGCTGAGCAGGGGTTCCCAGCAATTCCAGCAAAACCAAGCAGCAGCTCTCTCCCCAAAGCCACAGCTGGGGAAATCAATCCTGATCCTTCTGCAGCAGCGACAGGGACTTGCAGGCCGTGTGGGGCAATGCCTGCAGCACAACCACCACGAGCTGTAGGACGCTGCTGCCAGCCCCGAGCCCCTTTTTCCCCACTCTGGCTAAAGCTGGGCGGGATTTTCCTCCAGCCCCAGCGCTCTTTGCAGAAAGGCTCCATTCAGCTCCGAGGGCACGGGGCCAGCGCAGGAGGGATGCCGATGCTCAGAGCACGTGGGCTGATCTCCGAGCAGCTCAGCATGGGGCTGGCATCACGGGTCCAGGTGAATTTTGAGAGGCACAGCTTCATGTGGGGGCTCAACAGCTTCCCCTGGCCGCCCGTCACGCAGGCTGCGCTGTCAATGGAAGCGATTCCAGGGTGAGAAATTCCAAACGTGAAAGCCTTTATTGCTGGGTAGAGCGAGGTTTGTTTTGTTTATCATCCATTTACTTGGCTTTGGAGGCATGCCCAGATTTCTCCAATTTTGTGTGTGTGGATGTGTGATTTATTAGGATTCAGTTTTTTTTTTTCCGGTTTAATTTCACTTCCTCAAACTGACAGGCCGGTTGGAGAAACTTCTTTTGGATGATTTCCTCTATAGTTTTAAAGGGATGCCTAAAAATAAAGAGAAGAAGCTGAAGGAGGGCTGACAGTCAGAAACCACGCGGTGTGCTGCTGCGGCAAACACCAGCACTGCTCGGAGCTCAGCAGCGAAAAGCCGACAGGATTTCACTCTGGGGCATTTAGAGCTTTGGAGAGCACGTCAGGGATCGCTGCTAGACTGGTTCATGGAGCCCGTCATGCCACGATCCTGCACTTGGGCATGTCCGTAGCTTCTTGCACGCGAGCGGTCTGATAAAAACAGCCACACGTGCCTAGGGCTTTGCCAGCTCGAAGCGTCGCTCTCCTCTCTTTGGTTTGATCTGTTCCACAGCAGTCAGGAAAAAGGGGAAAAGAAATCCATGTAAGAAACGCTGGAAAATAGAATTGCCGCAGAAAACGAGGAGCAGGTAGGCAAGGGCAGAGCACCTGTGGCAGCTGGGAGCTGTGCGCGCTGCTTTTGTTCCGCCGGGGTGTTTTTTGCAAGCTGGGTTTCGCAACGGTGCCTGGCTTTCGAAACAGAGAGCTGGGATTTTGCTGGGCGTTCTCCGGGGCCGGCCCTGGGCGTGCTGGCGGCGGGGGAGCCCCGGTGATAAGGTGCGGGGAGGGAGACCTGGGAGAGTTGCCCCCCTGTCCTTCCATCCGTCCATCGAGCTCAGTGCCTGTCAGCACAGCGATTGAGATGAAGGAAAACTTCCTTTCCTCCTGTCCGAACTATAAAAGTGTGAGAGAGGGAGGGAGAGAGAGAGAGAGAGAGAGATTTCCTCCGGGGATCAGCAGTGATAAAAAGCCTCGCCTTTGAAAAGCAATGAGAGAAAAGAAGTGTGTCTAATCCTACAAGAGAAGAAAGGCAGAACATCCCTCTGCCGCCCCGGGGGATGGAGGGACCCTGGCGTGGATGCGTTGCCCGGGCTGGTGAGAGGAAGGGGCAGCCCCTCTGCAAGGTGCTGCTGTGGATGGGATGGGGCAGGTGCTCGGAGGAGCTCTGGGCAGCGGTGCTGGGCTGGGAGGAGGCTGCTGGCCCGCTACCGCCCTCACGTTTCTCAGTTATTGCAGCAGAGCACTTGACAGAGACGTGCACAGGTTTTCTTTCCCCTTTTACCCTCGGCCCTGGGGCTGGGGAATAGGTAAGGGGGTGCAGCCCCGTGGTGGTAGAAGCGGTTTTTCCCAAGCTGGCTCAGGTCACATCACGCAGCCCAGGTGCAGCGATGGGCACCACAGGTCCCGTTCTCACGCAGCCTCCCGGTCCTCTGCCTTGTCTCTGCGGTCAATGATTTATTCTGAGTGGCATCCGCCCTGCCTCGGGACTTGGTTAAAAACCAGAGTGAGGGCAGCGGCGGGGCTGCGAGCTGGGGGGTCCCTTCCCTGCGGCCCGGGTGCGAGCAGCGCTGGGGTTTGCGATGCTTTCAGTGGCTGGAGAGGATCATCATCCTGCTGAGAATTTCGTGTTGTCTCCATGCAGAGAGCGATGGTAATCCCCAGCCAGTGAAGTCTGGTGTTATACTGGAGTTAGGGAATTTGTTTAAAAAAAAAAAAAAAACACCCACCCCCAGGCTCCTGCGACGGGCTGCGCCCGCTTTGTTTCTGGCTGAGGGTTCTGGAGAAGCTGCCGGCGTTCTGCTGTCGGAGAACGGCGGGCGCTGACCGGCGGGGAGGACGGCGTGTCCTTGTGTGCCGCCAGCCTTTGAGGAACTCGGTGTGAGCACGTATCGCGGCTCCGTGTCGCTCCCGCCAGCCCGCCCTGCCCGCCTGCTCCTCTCGCGGCGGTGGGGAAGCAGGGCTGGGATTTTGCAGCGCTTTGGGCTCTGTCCCTTCCGCAGGGCTTTTGGCAGAGCCCACCTGCCTTTGTTTGCATACAGAGGGAGCGGGTGACTCACAGACCCTCCCGTGGAAAGGGGATCAGGAAATTAGCTCAGGCTCTTGTGAAAGACCGAGGCCAACATGATACCTATAATTAAAGCGGGTGTCGGGGAATGAAGTGCAAATTCCTCCGTGGGCATATCACTGGGAGGGAAGGCAGCGCTGGCCTGGCTGCGGCTCCTGGCGGGGGGGTGCAGGGTTTTGGGAGGGGATCTGGCCAGCCACGCTGCTGCATCCCTCCGGCGGGAGCGATCCCATGTAGGTGGCAGTGCCGGCGGTGTCCCATCCCGTCCCCATCCATGCTCCAGGCAGCATGAAGGATCCGTGGGGACTGTGCTCGGTGCAGATTTGCTCCATCCTCTCACCCACACTGTTGCCATCATTACATTCATTATTTGCTCCTGCTGCTTCTCCTCTGTTCTGGGAATTGGCCAGGCCTAGGACATCCTTCTGGAGAGGCTGGTGTGGGGCCGGGACCTGTGGCATGTGGGTTTCTGCTGGATCCCAGGCAGACGCTGGGCAGCCTGGAGAGCGGTGCAACAGAGCTGTGCTCCTCCAGGAGCTGTCCCGAGCAGCGGTTGGGATGGGATCCTGCTTCAGGTGGGGAAACTGAGGCACGGGGTGGATGCTGTTTGGTTGGAGTGACTGCAGAGCACGTGCAGTGGCTCCAGGCTCTCGCACTGGCTCCGTCTTCTCCTACCTGCAGCCCCTGGCCTTCCCACAAGGACACGAGGCACGGCGCGGTGGCCCCGCTCGGCCCCCCAGCGAATGTCAAATCTGCTGAGCGGACGGAAAAAAAACAAAACCCAACCCAACTGTACAAGGAAGAAATGCTGGTGTGTCCTGGGTGGATTAGCTGAGACTCCTTGCTGGATTCCTCCGAAGGGAGGTGCTCGCGCTGGAAGCCGGCCACCAGCCGGGCCTGCCGCATTTTTCCTGGATTCTCTTACCATTTGGGGACTGAACTTTTGTCTGAAAAATATGTATTTTTAACTCAGTTGCGTCTGAAGCTGGGCTCGGCTTTGAATCACTTGGCTTTGTCTTGTCCCATCCTGTGTCTAGGGGGAGGCAGGACAGAATCCTGCTGCCCAGCCTGGGGCGGGAGGTGGGGAAGGGAAGGCTCACCCTGACCCAGACCCAAAAGTTTGAGAGGCTGCGTCCTGCCTGGTGCCACTGCCTGAAATGTGCAGCAGGAGCGGCTGCGCTGGGTAGGTCGGAGGGCAAAAGTAACAGGGATGGAGATGCTGGCGAGAGAGTGCAGTGTTAAAATAGGGAGAAAGAAGGAAAGAGGAAAAAGAAGGGGGAAGAGAGTGAAATGGGGTAAATATTTCAAAAAGGCATGCAACCCCCAATATGCAGGACTGATGGTCCCAGACCCATGATTGCCTTGGAAACAGCCGCTGGTGTGTGAGATCTTCCCGTCCCCAGGTGCTTGGTCGCATCCCAGCTGCTGCAGGGCACCTGTGCCGCTGGCCGCAGCCCCAGCTGCTGCAGCCCCCGCCTGCCTCAGCCTCTGGGGCCGTGATTTGGTTGCTCCGAGCTCCGCAGCTCGGCAGGGCAGCGACGGGCTGTGTTTTGGTAGGGTTGCCGGGCTCTGCGGGGCTGCTAGCTTGTTTCCCCCCGTGGGGATGAAGCCTGCCCAGGCCAGCAGGACAATCCGGGCTGTGTTTTCATAATTAAAACAAATAAAACAAACCCATCTGCGGAGCTATTTGCAGTATGCGCTTGGGAAGAGGCAAGCTGAATATTGTTTCCTCGCTGAGTTTTTCCCTTTGTGGCTCGCGCACGAGTTTGTTGTTGTTGGCCGGCTCCACGTACTGAGCTGCCGCCGGCCGCCCCGGGGTGCTCAGTGTGGGGACACACACAGGGACACCACGCGAGTTTGTCCCTGGGAAGGTGCCCCGGGAGCGCGGCAGTTTGCTAAGCCAGGAGGAGCTGCTGCCGCGTGAGCCTGTGGGTCTCACTGCTGGCGCTGCGGGGACCTCTTTGGGGTGAAATAAAATCTTCTGCAGAGGGCTGGCGGGTGGTTCACCAACACCTGCGTTGCTTGTTGGCGTGTGCCCGCAGCATCCGTCCCAAGGGGCCGCAGCGTGGTCTGGGAGCATCGCTGCTGAGGGGGTGGTGCTGGGGAGGGGAGCAGCATCTGGGGAGGGGAGCAGCTCCTGGTGCCTTGAGGACGGAGAAGGGAGATGTGGACGCAGGGTGCTGGGCATGGATGCCTCTACCCAGCGTGCTGGCGGATGTCTGCCTGCTGCTTTATTGCTGGTGCCAGAGCCGCTGGGTCAGAGGGACGAAGGCTGCTGACCCGCTGCCCGCTGGGGTTCGCTTCCTTCACCCCACAAGCGCGTGGAGCCAGGGCGCAGCGCAGCGAGCAGCGTGTGGCTGCGCTGAGCGAGGATGGCTCCCAGCTGGGCTCGGAGGCTAAAGTCTAGCTAATGAGTTAATGGGAATTAATTAACTCCAGGGCACTTAACAAATTTTACCTAATTGTTTTGCCGTGAGCAAGGTCTGTACAATTACCCCACCTATTAGACTGAGCGTGGAGGTGCCGCGCACCCATGGAACCGAGGTGCGTGAGCATCCCAGCGTCGGCTTGTATCCGAATAGTCAGGAGAAGCAGATTGCACCGGCAGCTTTGGAGCCTGAGCATCTCTCTGCTTGCTTCCCTGTGAAGGTTTTAGCAGGGAGAGCTTGCGATTTTGGCTGTGACAACCAGGCAGCCGCGTGCCTGCTGCCCTGTGACCGCGGCAGCACCCGAGCGACGGCTGCGGAATGCTCGGCGCCGTGCGGAGCCGCGTGCCCGCGCTGGGCTGCTGTGGGTACGTTTATTTTTAAATCTCCCTGCATGGAACAGTTTGGCCCTCAGGTGGTTCCAGCTTGTTTGTTTATTGACTGATTTTGGTGGCCTGAGAAGTTTGTAGAAGGGTTGCAAATGGCGACTTATTTCCCCGGCTGTTTGGGAAGGGATTAAATCTCAGAGGCCCCTTGTGCGAGCAGGGCTAATTTTAGGTCTCTGATCTTAAAATAGATGAAAGGGAAAAGGAAAAAAAAAAAAATGAGGCTTTTCCCCTAGGCCGAGGGAAAACAGTCTGCTGAGGTCAGCTGGCCACCTGCGAGCTGGCCCCAAGGAAGGGCTGGGGCCAAAGTCAACAGGGGAAGGCGAGGGCTGCTCGTGGCTGGCGGCCGCGCCGTGGGGGACACGGCGGCGGCAGCGTGGGAGCGCAGCAGGAGATGACCCCGCAGTGATGCTGCGGTGTTGGGAGCGTTTGGGAGCATGGCTCTGCGCTCCCTTTCGCTGTCCTTGGCCCCAGCTGGGGAGCAGTGTCCCCTGCAGGGGCTGGGAACCATTTCATGGCGGGCTAGTCCTCCTGTGAGCAAATATTCGGGGTGTATTAAAATGCTTGGGATTTTCGAGCGAATGTGAAGCTTTCTGAGCAGTGCCAAGAAAAATTCAGCAGCCTCCAAAAACATCTTTCCCGGAGGATTATTTGTTCCCTTTGCCAGAAGGATGGAGGGAGCCGGCAGGTTCAGGTGACGCAGCCCAGTGTGCCCCGTCCTGGGTGGCTTCGCCGGGGTCCCTGCTCTGGAGGAGGCTCCACGCGGGCTGACAGCAACGGGGCATCTTGAAAGCATCCTGCAAGCTTTCAGCGCTTCGTAATCTCCTTTTTCCCTTCTTCTTAGGAAACCTCTTGCAAAGGTGCTGACAAATGCAGGGGATATGGCAGCTGAGCCAACGCGTGAGGTTCTGGTGAGCCGCAGGGCTGTGCACCCCTACCCTCACCTGGCTCCTGGGGGTGCAGCCTGCTTCTAGTAACAAAACTGGAATAATTCCAGCCATCCTCCTAACAGCCAAACTGGAGAATGCTGCAAACTGCTTTGCGAACCGACAGAGGTAGCAAAAATGCAAGGCATGCGTTCAGGCAGAGCGTGGTCTCTGGGTGTTTTTTGCAGGATTCTGTTTTCTTCTGGCTAAACCCTCCCCTGTGACCCTCCCGGCCCCCGCTCCCATAGGTGTGTGACTTCCAGCAGCTCGCGGGCTGTAGGTGGGCGTTTGTGCTTGGAGGTGTTTTTCCATGTGCTTCCCGTAGCCTCACTCACTGAGCGTGCAGGTGGGATGGGGCAGAGAGGTGGGCTGCTTTCATATCGTGCGATAACATGAAATCAGAGCCACCTCACATCTGGGAGGGTTTGCTGGGGGTTCCTTTTTTCTCCCCCTAACCCTTTGTCTGCAGAGGGGGAATTCCAACCTGCAGGGGGAATTTAGGTCAAAGGTGCTTTCAGTGCAGAGCGATGTGATCTAATTGGGGCCTTTTGTGGTGTTTGTTTGTTGTAGTTGTTTGCGGAGGTAGGGCTGGAAGAAGAGCTTGGTGGATTTTCAGGGGGAAGGCTGGGACTGATGCAGAGTGTGGGGATGCATTTGCCCTGCCTGGAAAGGTGCAGTCAGCAGAGCCCTGATCCCACGGCATCTCTGACCTGGGATCTGGGCAGCAGGGAGGGAGGGAGCAGAGGAAGCAGGGATGGGTCCATGTCAGATTCTCCCTGTAAGCAGCCCAGGATAAAAGCTTTTAGGAAGAAATGCATCAGTTGTTGTCTGCTGTCTTAGCCAACCTACCGCAGCCTCCTAAAAACTGTTTGTTTGCATCGCGGACATTAATGCGAGGTCTAAAATAAGAACTGCAATTTCCAGACACTTTTGCTATTAGTGATAGGCAGGAGTTAACCATTCATGCTTAAATTAATTGTGCTGTGTTTTTTTTTTTTTTTTTTTTTTTTTTTTTTTTCCCCTTATTGATGCATAATGTATGATGAGAAAAAGTGAAAAAATAATTAAAGTCTGAAAAGCGCTGCATGGATTCATTCATTATGAAATCTGGGTCAGCAGCCAGAGAAGGAAAACAAGGAGGGGGGGAGTGGAAAAACAGGACTTCAGAAAGGCTGCAGGCATCGGAGGAATTTGCAAAAGGCCCTTTGGAGGCAGCCTGGGAAATCCAAGCTGCACTGTGCTGCGGGAGCAGCGTGCCTGCTGCTCCTTGCGGGGGGATTCCCTCGCCGGGGGCTTCTCCATCAGGTCATGGGCGGGCGCCGTGCTGAGCCCAGAGCAGAAGGGGCTGTGCTGCTTGTTCGCAGGGCTGGGTCTGGGCAGCAGAGCGTTTCCCAAAGCATCCCTGTAGGAGAGCTGGTGCACCTGAGAGCCTCTGGTCCCATCCTGCGGAAGGGCTGGCTGGGGGCTTGCTGGTGGGCAGCGCTGGGTTGGTGGAAAGGCTTCCGATAGCTCACCTGGGGCGCAGGAGGGCTGCTTGGTGGGCCCCTGCTGTGATCCCCTGGGATGTTCCCCATGGCCCCGAGAGCTCGGTGAACCTGAGCCAGCATCCAAGGGAGAGGTCTGCACGCCCCCTCTCTGCTGGGGCTGGGGGCCAGCAAAATGGCCCCGTATTGTTCATCTTCTGCTCAAAATTATGATTATTTATTTTAATAAGGCTCAGAAAACACAACCTTTATGCAGCAGCGTGCAGCTCTTCAACCAGCAGTGCTCGGAGAGACGCAGTGGTGGGTTGGCACACGGGGGTGGGGACGGGAGCTGGGGTGCATGGGGGGCAGGGGCTCTGCAGCCCTGGGCACCGCGCAGGGTTTTGGTCCCGGTTTAGGGCACAGCTAATTGGGTTGCAAAGAGCGTGGCTGGAACTTGGAGTCTTCCCCTTTGGCAGGAAGTGCAGATGCTTCAAACTGTGCTTTTGTCCTGATTTAGGAGAAAAATATAGTGCTTTTGGATTTTAATCACAAAATGGAAATTCTCCTTCTTCCTCTTGCGCTGTCCATGGGAAATACAGTCTGAATTGATTGGAGTTAGCAAACAGTCGGCATTCATCTTTGAGAAACATTTTCATCATAAGAGCGTTCATCCTTGAGCAATAATTTTCTGACCAAGTCAGATGAAGTGCTCTTCAGCGCAGGGGCTTTCCAGCCCCATGCCATGTGGGATGGAGATTGGATCCTGGGGGGAGCTTTGGGGCTTTCTCTTCCTGCAACTATTAATTATAGCAGCTAGAGGAGAGCCTTCCTCTTGTTTTACCCCACTAAATACCCAGGTAAGCGCAGAGGTGTGCAGGACAAACCACATGCATGCCATTCCCAGAGAACCCCTATAACCTCTGGCTCGTCCGCAGGCACGTGCCCATTTTTTATCCCTCCCAGAAGCTACGTTCCCTGCTCTCTGGGATCTGCTTGGATCATGGAGCCCGTAAATAAATGGATGTTGAATTGTGATGCTTGTGCTGTAGCAGTGAGGTTGCAGGACGGGCTGGGGTTGGGGATGGGTACAGCTGTGCATTGATCCACCCCAGTCTGCCTCCAAATGAGCGTCCCAGGGTGCACCCAGCTCGGTGCCGTGGCAGGGTCGTGCTTTCTCCCGAGGTCTCTGGTTTCTCTCCGGCTCCCCCTGAGCAAAGGCCGATCTGATTTATTTCCAGGCTGCGCAGAGAGATGCTTTGGGGTCAGGAATGCTGGGAAGAAACGGTTAAACCGGAGGGCTGGGATGTTTTCCCACAGCGTGAATGGTGGAGGAACACAGAACACGTATTGAATCGGAGGGAAGTAATAACGCTTCTAATTTTCCTGTGTGATTTAATAAAAATGTAAATTGACTGCGGGTGGATGACTCACTATGGAGGGTGGTGTCGATCAAGATTAATTGGTGGCTGCGTGAAACCAGTTGGGCTTTGTTCCTTCCCCTCAAAGACAACTGGAATTCCTCCGTGGTAATAATGAAGCCATGGCCCGGCCGGGGGCTGCGTGCTGCCGGGGGGAGGGCACAGCGAGCTCCAGCCCAAACCGAAGCTGTGAGGCGAGGGGGTCCTGGTGCTGGGATGGGGTGGGCTTGTGGGGCCGGGTCTCGCCGGTGGCACCGTGCAGGACGCGGCCCCGAAGCGCAGGGATGTCATCGCCCCGCTGCCGGGGTGAGCACAAGTGTGCCAGGACGCTGCACTCTGCCCCGAGTTCAGCTCTGGACACTAATGGATTACAAATAACAATAATAAATTACAGGAGATGGGATAATCTACCTACTGTAATGTTGTATTACCGTGACTGTTAGTTATATATTAATGTATAATTGTATTACATTGGCTACATATGCATAAAGCTCATGCTTCAGGGCCCCAGCCAGCCTTTAACTCCCTGTGGTTCGCAGAGAAACTTGGGTCAGGGCTGCTTCTCCCGCTGGCGTCCTCCGCTCGGGATTCTCCTTTTGCCAAGGTTGGCCAAGGAAAGAGGGGCAGAGGAGGAAGCAAGCCCCCGTGGTCCCCCCGTTACCTGCAGCCCCATTTGCACCTGAGCGGCGCAGGGAGCTCTGCAGCGCGCGGTGCCGTGATGGCTCCTGGCTGGTGCTTGGCGTGACCAAGACCCAGTTCTGTCGGAAGTAATGAAGGGAGAGCCCTTCCCTTCAGTTATTTTTAATGCACTGAACCCTGCGACGGTTCTGCTCCAGCTCTTGTAAATAGGAGCGAGCCGCTGTTTGTTTGCAGAACCTCCTGCTTCCCACCACAGAGGGGCTGGGGAGCAGCGTGGATCAGCTGGGGGTGCCCCATCCCTTGCTCTGGGACTTCTGGTCCCATGTGGGATGGCATCGGCGTGTGCAGCGAGGGGCTCCTCGGCATCCCAACGCGGCGCTGCTCCAGGTGCCTGTGCCTGTGGTCTTGGCTGGAGCAGTGATTTTGGTGGTGGGGTTGGGATGTGCACACTGCAAGGAAGATGCAGTTCTTGTCCTCGTGTGAAACGGGGGCTGGAAAAGGCCCTGCTCGGCTCAAGCCCCTCTTGCTGTGGGGGTTTTCCTGTGGATGTTCCTGTGCTCTTCCCTGGTCCCACCCCCAGCCGTGCTCGTTGCTTGCGGGGTGGAGAATTCAGCATCGGGAGGAAGGGCAGAGGGGGCTTTCTGCCCTGCTCCCCGTCCCAGCGCCCTGCCTCTGTGCTGCGATCCCTGTCCTAGTGCGAGCGCGAGAAGCAGAGGCAGGAAGCGCAACCTGCTGCCAGATGGCTCGAAACATAGCATCTGTAATGCTTTATCAGAAGAAATTACGGCCGAGTCGCTCTCCCTGATTAAACAGCCTGGCCAGATCCCCTGCGAGCCAGCTGGACAGCCTCACCCTCTCGTGACAGCCAGGGAGGTGCTGGGACTGGGGGCACGGCGTGGAGGGTAGCAGTGGGATGGGGACAAGGATGGGCTCGCATCAGCCTCCTTGCAGTGGGTTGCGTGTCCCTTGGGCATGCTGTCACCTCCTTGGCTGCCCCCTGGTAAAAGCAGTGAGCATCCCCTCCTGGGGCATGATGCAGAGGGAGCTGCATCCCCTCTTTTCTCGGTGCTGCTGGTTTTCCAAATCTTTTCCCTGATGATTGCCTGATGGTGCTTTGCTTTTAGAAGTTGTTTGCAAAAGGCAGAGCGTGAGGAGCACCACAAACGGACGCAGCAGCATCACCCTGCTGGCACCCCGACATCCCAGCTCTCCTCGCCCCGCTCCCCATGGGATGCTGCGAAAGGGGAGCAAGCAGAAAGTTTGGCAAGAAGCGAAACCGAGTCCGGGTCGTGGGGTGTTTCAAAGCTCTGAAAGGTCACCAAAAAGCTCGCAACAGGCAGAGCTGCAGCCTCGGAGCAACCTGTCCTCTGGCTCACCCTGCCCTTGTGCTTGTACTGAGCTCCGTGGCCAAAGCGCAGCGCTACCGCTTTCAATGGACTTGGCGTGCGGACGGCTTTTAGATGAGTTCACTCCGTCTGGCTCCGTCTGCGCTGGTGAAACGCAGGCGTGGACTAACGCTGCTCGTTTCCACTAATGCTGGCAGAAAATCTCTGGCTTTGCAGGGGGGTGCTTTTGGGAATGCCGGGGCAGTGCCGTGTCCCCGTTGAGCCCTGGGGCACCCAGCCTCCGCCCTTGGTGGGGAAGAGGTGCCTGTCCCAAGCAAGCCCCAAATTAGCACGTTTTCCACTCAAACCCAGCTGAAGGGTGTTGTGCCCATTTGGCACCGAAGCAGAAGTAGTGACTTGAGTGGGTTTGTGGTTCGGTGCAGGGGGGCTGTGCAAGAGGGTCTGGCCTGGGGAGGGCTGGGGAAGCAGCTTTTTTTGGTGGGGAAAGTGAATTGCAGGGCATTTCTCTGCGTCGTGAAAAGCAGCTGCCGTGGGATGAGCCCAGGCACCTCAGCATCAGCTCCGAGGGCCGGGGGCGTTTCTGCACAGCTCCTTCCTCTTGCCTCCTCTAACCTGGGAGTCCCCGGCACGGGGGGACCAGGCTGCAGGAGGGGAACTGTACACCCTGAGAAACGTTATCCCCTTCCTCGCCTGTAAATGTTTAATGAGCAGATTAAAAATTTAAGCCAAAATGAGCCCTGCCATCAGAGGAAACCGGCTCGGTTTCAAGTTCCGTTTAAGTATTTTTCTTGATAATGTAGCTGTGTCAATTAGAAAATGACATTGCTATTTAAAATGCTGTTCCGTAGCCCTCTTTAATTAAGGCAGCGATATAATACCAATCTGCTCTCATTAATGAATTTTTAACAATCAAAACGGGAGCTGAATGGCGCACGGTTGGCTCTGCGGCACGGGCGTTTTCTCCTGGTGCCGGAGGTGCCGGGACTGGCGGGGGATGGATGCTGCTCCTGCTGTGCCGAGCAGGAGAGGAGCATTTGTGTTGCTTGTGGGGGGAATTCAGAGCTTCACAGAGGGGAGACAGCCTTTCCCGGGCTGAGGGGTGACTTCGTGTGACCTGCGCATGGTCTCCGTGCAAAAACAAACCGGCGAGCCCAAGCCTTGCAGGAGCAGGAGCTCGGTCACGGTTTGCTTCCATCTCTGCCCTCGCTGTTTCGAAGGGGCTGGAGCCCTGAATCCCACCCACACCACTCCCAGCGCCCACGGAGCATCATCCCCTGCCCACTCGCCCTCAGTTTGCTGAGGCAGCAGAGCGTGACGTCACGCCGGGTTGCGCGCATCGCCGACCCAAGGTAGCTGGCTGCCGCAGCGCTCTTTCCCGTGAAGCGTTTTTTTTCCCGTTTTGTTTTGACAAGGCAGCGCAGATGAGAAGATGCCCCCTCAGCGTGGCTCGTGCTAATTGTCTCCCATTGTTCGGGCAGGAAGCTCTTTTTCCGCGGCGGTTATCATCCATCCGTGATCGCTGGAGGAGCGCTCTCCCCTCTGCCTCTTCCTTTGAAGAGGCAAAACAAAAACAGGAATTTCTTCGAATAATAGTAATAAAAAAAAAATCAGCCAGGCGTGAAGAGCTGAAGTGCAGTCATTTCCGTGGCCTGTTTTGATTTGAGCTGATACGGTTTGCTCGTGCTCTCATCCTCTCCCCCTTAGGATCATCCACTCTTTGCTCCGTCCTGTCCCCTACGCGCTGTGGGTACAGCACAAGGCGCGCCTGCAGCGCCAAGTCCCTGCTGCTGGAGCCGGGCAGGCAGCAGCAGCCCTGGGTGCGGTGCAGGCTGTGACCAAAGCTCGCTTTAAAATAGTTTTGTGTCCGGCGTGGGGTGAGTTGGTTGAGGTTTCCTGGCTGGGATTTTGTTGCCGTAGGGAAGAGGATTGAAGCCTGGAAACCATCTTGTGGGTGAGGGGAGGAAGTGTCGGTGTCTGGGGGAGCAGAGGGAGGGTGGCAGCAGCAGCAGCGCACCCCAGCACGGCTCAGCGCAGGTCCTCGCTGCGGGTCTGAAAAGCCAGCAGGGTCCCGGTTGCCCCCTGGGTCACAGCGGGCACCCCCAAATGCCCCTTATTACAGGGCCAGGAGGGGGAAGAATGTGTTCCTAGCAAAGAAGTTAAAATATATATATACATATATATATATATATGTTCTCTGATGATTTTAAGGGGAGGAGAGAAAAGTAAAGGCGGCTTTGAGCTTTTGCCCAGGAAGAGCCGGAGATGCGCTTGGAGGCTTACATCCTACTGCAGATAATGTGGGAGCTGAGTCATCTGCATTTTTGCTGCTCCTGAGATAGGGTCAGGAATAAATGTCCCCAGCACTTCAGATACACGTTTCTGCATGTTGACAATGGGCTGGATTAAGAAAAACATCCCAGCTGACCTCTCACACAGACATCCTCGAAGCCTGGGCTCTTGCAGCTCATCTCCACTTTAGACACCTCTTAGGGATGTGCCTGGCGGGGGCTGTTTTGCAGACAGACCAGGAGTGGGGCAGTCCCCTTTGCTGCCGGTGGGGCGCAGGGCTCGGTGCGGTGCAGGGAGCAGGTGGAGCGCGCTGCCCTGCGCATCCCCAACCCCTCCGGCTGCAGTCTGCTCAGGTGCTGGCTCTGCTGGGCGCAGGGAGGTCACCCAGACGCGGTGTCACACACGGTGCCCCGCGGCTCCCCGTGCCATGGCCGCCACGGTGCGGGGCAGCTGCGCCCGGCTGGGGCTCGCCCTGTGGCCGCAGCCATCGCAGCAGGTTAACGTGCATGGGGTGCTCGGGGTGCAGGCTCCGACCTGCCCCGCAGCGCCTGTCCACGAGCACCTGCGTGGGGCCGGGGCAGCACAGGGCTGGCTTAACCCATCCTGTGCCAGGTGCTGCGGCTGCTTCGTGCCTCGCTGCTGGCAGGAAGCACGCTGCAGGAGGAGAGGGGGGAACAGCTGTGCTGCTCCTTGCAGGGATCTGAATGCCAGCCGGGGCTGTGCTGATTCAAAGCTGGCCGATGCTGGAAAAAGCAGAGCCCTGGCTGCGCCCCAAAGAAGCGCGGGGGAACAGATTTCCCCAGGGAGAGAAATGCCTTTTGTCATCAGGCTGGTGTCAGACGTTTGCTGTAGGGCTCCTCTGGGGTGCGGGCGCCGTGCAGCAGCTCTGCCGTCTGCTTGTTGCTCCTGGTCGGGGTGCGCTGCAGGATGCTGCTGCCCTGTGCTCCCCCAAACAGCCCCTCTGCAGTGAACTTCGGATCAGGGACACACGTGAGGAGGGAAAGGGTTTTTTTGAGTTACTGTCACTGCAGCTTTTTGCACTTGGGGATCACGGAGGGACCTTGCCCAGCACGTCCAGGACAATGGCAGCCCATGTCGAGCTCTGCCGAAAGCCACAGCACCTGCCAGCCGCTGGCCAAATGTGGCTTTTTTTCCTAAAACCACCTCCTTGTGGTGGGGACGGCCCGGGCTGCGATGTCCCCTGGTGCAGCTGCCCCCAGCGCCGCAACTCCCGGTCCCACACCTGCTCCCTCCCAGCGCACGAGTTTCATTAACGTACTAATTAGGGTGTCTGAGCCATGTCCTCGGGGAGGGCGGCTCGGTGCTAACGAAGCTGCTGTCACAACAAACGCGGCGGCACACGCGGCACCGAGGCAGTGATGTATGGGGGGAGGCCCAGAGGCGCGGTGCTCTGAGGAGTTTGCTTTGGTTTTAAAAGGCGAAATGTATTTTCTCCTGCTTCCCCATCCCGTGAGCTTCCTCCTAATCCTGGAAGATGCCATCACGCCGTATCTATAGCAGCTAGATCTATCTATGGGTGGCTGCTTTGCATGCAGGGGGTAGATTTTAACATATTATCTATGTTAATGTTATTATATATTATGTTTTATTATTTGTATTAGTAGTAAATTTTCTGGGGTTTGCTTTAACCCATCATCCCCTGGCGCTTGCCTTCCCCAGCACCTCCATGCAGCCCTCCCTGCCTGCGGCTCCGCCGAGCAGGGAACAACCTCCGGGAAAAGCCGGGCTCCATCTTACGGCAGCGGCGGGGCAGGGACGGCTGTAATGACGCGATTTGTCTGCACGGCGCTTTCTGCGTCTGAGCAGCGTGTTCCTGTGTTGTCACGAAACAGAAGACGGGATAATTAAATTGCCCTTTTCCCAGAAAAATGTTACTGTCTGCTTGTGCCAGCTCCGTTGGGGGCTGGCGGTGGCCCCGTGCCAGTCGTGCGTGGCTCGTGCTGATGGGAGGTGTGAGAAGTGCCGGGCTGGGGACAGCGGTGGCGGCTCGGGGCACCTCAGTTGTCACTCAGGGGAGCGGCACCGCAGGAGGTGGTCTGGGGCCACCACAGAGGGGTCTCAGGGCACCTGCGAGTCATTCCCGTCCCTTCAGCAGCTTGAGGGCTCCGGGTGGGGATAACGGAGGTACCCTGGTGTTGGGCTGCGGGTCTTAAAAAGGGCCCTGGGTTGGGGCTGGGTGTCGTGCGGGGCCGTAGCCCCTCGGGACAGACCTCTGCAGCAGGCTGTGCCGTGCAAAGCTGGAATGTGTTTATGCTGTTTGTCACCCTGCATCATCCGCTTTCTTCTCCGTCTCTTTCCTCCTCCTCCAGCCTCCGCAGCGCCGGCTCCTCAGATCCATCAGTGTTATTGCTTTGCCTTCAGCTATAACCCCGCTCGTTGCCTTCCCGGAGATGGCTGTCCCCAGCCTTTGTCACCCTTTCGCTCCCCTCCCAGCCCTCCCCTGAAATATTAACACCACAAATCACAAGTGACAGCGTCTCGGCTGCAGCCCCTGGCTCGCAGCGGCCTCTCCGGAGGCGGTGGTGGAGGAGGGCAGGGGTGTGCGTGGTCCTGTGCTTCTCCCCTGGGGCCGCATTTTGGGTCAGAGTGCAGAGGGTTAACCCCTGCGTAAAGGTTGGTAAGCAGGGGACAGGGGATCAAGGCTGTGTCCAGCCTGGGCGCAGGCTCCTTCCCTTTTTTCCTGGTGTCCCATCCCTGCTGTTTTTTCCCGGACGTGTGGTTTTCCTCTCCCCCACCCGCTCCCAGCCAGGTCCCCCTTGGCCTCTCCTCCCCCTGTACAACCCCAACCCAAACCCCCTGAGCCGCCATGGGGCTGGGGAAGGATTTGGTGTTGCCTTGGGGTGTGCGATGCGCCCGGTGCGGCGCTAATGGGCAGCCCAGGGGAGTGTTGCAATGGATGGGAATGACTCCTCCTGCTCCTGGGCTTGGAAGATGATGGGTTCGCTCACGTGAGCACGAGCCAGGAGCAGCAGGCGTAAAGGAGATTGTGGGCATGCATGTGTGTGTTTGTGCACGTGTGTGCCAAGCAGGTGGGGGAGTGTGGAGTGAGGTGTGTGGGGCTGACAGAGGTGTGGGTTTTCTCTCTGGTCTGTGCAGTGTTTTCTTGTGCTGCCATAGGGAGTGGGTGCGGCCATGCAGGGTTGAGTTTTGCAGTGCAGGGGAAAGAGTAGAGATGATTGGGGTGGGTTCTGTGCTTGGCTTTCAGCCCGTGCCTCGGTTTCCCCAACACTGAAGCAGGAATGGGAGCATGCTGGCCTTGTGCAGCAGCACCTGTGGCTGCCTGGAAGGGTGCTGCCCACACTGGGCACATCCTCCTGAATGACAGCCCTGGGGCTTCCCTGCTTTTCCCATCACACCGGCAGCTTGCAGGGGGAACAACCCCAAGCTTTCCCCTGGGAATGACCAGGAGGTGCAGGGGCTTCGGGTCCTGGGGCATGGAGTGAGGGGGTTTTATGGGCAGAGCTGGTGGGAGGTGGGTGGGAGCACTGGACTGTGTAATCCAAGGACTTCGGCTCACTAGCAGAGGTTAAAAGGGGAGTGGAGGGATCTGTTGGGAAAATCATTAATGCTAACCTCTGCCGGCTGTGTGCTCATTAAGCTCCCCCTGCACTTCCACCTACCCACCCTCCTGCCTCCTGCAAACAGCCAGAGGGAGAAGAAAATCCTTGTGGGTGGGAGGGCAACCGTGCAGGGGGCTTGCTGGTGCCCAGGCTGCTCTCCATGGCCTGTCCCTGCAGAAACAAGGATGGAACTGTGCTGCGTGAGCACCTCAGACGTACAGCTGCACCTCTGGAAGGGCCCCAGAGCCCCCCTTGGAGCTGAAGCTTGCATGACTTGAGCCGTCCCAGTCCCTCAGGGAACGCAGGCAACGCCGTGAGGACACAGGTGGCAAAGCAGCAGCACCGAGGTCTCCCTGCGCTGCCCCAGGGCAGCAGGCTCCTGGCAGCACACCGCCGTCAGCGGCACGCCATTGCTTGGAGGCATTTACCACGCAGCCACCGGAGCAGCGCACACCTGAGTGCATCTGTCACCCAGTGGATTATAGATGGCAGTAGCCATAGGGCGGCTTGTGACACCCCACCTTCCGCAGACGGGTGGCAGTCTGTCTGCAGTGTTCCTGGATGAGCTGAGACCCCAAAAGATGCTCCACGAGACCCTCTGAGGTCCCTTTGGGCGTTGCACTCTTGGGCCTGCTCCAAAGCCAGTCAGGTCCCTGGAAGCTGTTCTTGAATGGCTCTGTCTGAGGAAGGAAAGTGCTGACATACCGCAGGAAAGCTGTTTTTTTTTTTTTTTTTTTTTTTTTTCCCAAGATGGGGAAAAAACACCAGTCTTGGATGAAAGGCCAGATTTCTTGTCCTGGGCTTCAGCTCTGTGGGGTTCATTTCACCCCGAGAGGCAGCTGGAGTTTGGGCACTGAGCGGGTGCGCAGCCCCGAGGGAGCAATGCAGCCTGGCTAAGAGCTGGTGGCACCGTGCTGGGGACACTGGGCTGCCTCCGCCGTGCACCCCCAACCTGGGGCAAAACAGGCTGAGTTTGTCCAGATTGCGGCAAAATTCCCGTGGCAGTTCGCGTGCAACCTCGGGGTTTCCCCAGGCAGGAGGAGGCTGATTTTGGCTGCTGGGGACCTGGCATGTCCTGGAGCCCCAGGGGACCAGCGTGGTAGCTGTCCCAGGGTGTCCCAGGTGCGCAGGCTACCGCTGTGCTTGCGGCCAAACCAAGGCTTCATTTTGCAAAACCAACCACGATCATGAGTTTTGGTGCGCATGAGCCTGGCATGGCCGACTCGGAGGCAAATTTCCTGACTTTGGCTTCAGGTCAGTTTTTTTTTCCACTCACGGCAAACATCCGTTTTATCCGTCTGCAAGTCCATTATCGCCAGCTTAACCGGCCGCCCGGCACAGCCGGCTGCGCAAACACAGCAGCGGAGGCTGCCTCTCGCTGCTGCAAGTTGGAGGCTGGCGGTTGGAGGCATGGGGAGCGTCAGAACCCTGCACGGGGCACCCCAAGGGCTCTCCCTGCTTCCTTCCAGTGAAGAGGAATGCAGTTGCCCCCCTCGTTGATGCAACACCCTGCCCCAAAACAGCATTGCGGTGGTACCCGCGGCTCCTCACTGAGCAGCCCCTGGGGTTAAAACGGCATGCGATGGCCCTACAGCACCCTGCCCTATAGCACCCTGCACGGGGTGGCCCCTACAGCACCTTCACTGCTGCTGGGGGAGCACGAGGTGGGCAGGCAGGGCCAGCAGCAGCGTGCCCGGTGCTGTGCGGTGTTACCTGGCGAAGGGGCCGAGTCTCCCTCTCCGAGGAGGAGGAAAAAATAATAACGGGCAAGCCAAGAAAGTCGGAGCTGCTGGGAGCGTATTTATCACCGCGAAGAATAAGGCTCTGTTCCCTGCCTCTCCGCAGCGGCTGTTTATCACACACACAAGGGTATGGAGAAAATGTTCCATTTGTTGGGTACAGCCGTCAACCCACACAGCGTATAAATTAAAGGGCTTTTACATGCAGGGTTCCCGAAATAAAACACACACACAAAAGAGAGAGGAGTTCTGTAGCGGCCCCGGCGCTCTGCCTCTCCCTCGCTGTCTCTGCGCCCCGGCCCCGGCAGGCGCTGGCTCTCGTTCAGGAATTCCACATTATCTCAGCCCGTTTCCAGCTTCCTCAGCAGGGAACAGCTCTGCTTCTGTCTTCCTGCAGCCACATCTGGAAAGCGTTACGCAGGGTGTCAGCCGGCAGAGCCGGGCGGCTGGCATGCGCTCCCCCCGCTCGCGCCCGGCCGCCGTGGCTGCGGCTTCTCTGCCTCCTCTTTTGGGGATGTTTTGGGGGTTTTTGTGGGGCTGGAGCGAGGGAGAGGTGGCTCCGCGGACCCTCGTGGTGCCCCACGGTTGATCCAGATGTGCAGGGGTTGCCAGAGGCGCGGATGCTCTGCGGTGGTGCTGGGCTCTGCTGCGTGCTGGAGTCTCTGCCTCCTCCTGGGGACTCCCTGCAGGGTGGTTTTGGCTCCTGGCCTTGTTTCTGGGCTGGCGGAATCTGCTTCCCTGGGCTGCAGTGTGAGGTTGTGTCTGCAAAACCCCAGGGTTAAAGGAGGGGGTGTCAGGGGAAACCACTCTGATGCCCTGAGGTGCTCTCTTGTAACAAGCATGGGTTTATCTCGGTGGGATTTCTTCATGCGTAACGGGGTACCGGGGCCATAAAGACATCGGGGTGTCAGCATCTCGATCCCTAGATCAGTCCATCCTTGCTGCGCATGAGGGAGACACGGAGAGCTGTCACAGCAGGGAGGATGGAAACGAAGGAGCTTTTGCAGCACCTGGTGATTTGGGGTTCATTGCACCTCTCCTTGGGGCTCCCTGTTCTGCTTCAGGTGTGGTGGTGACAGCAGGGAGCGGCTGTGCCTCGCGAAATAAAGGGCACGGGGAGGGCTGGCACCTTGTGCTTGAAACGGGGGCAATGACAGTGACCTGGAAGCAGGCTTGCATGCCTTAATGAGCACGTGCGAACCACATGAGGGTCTTTAGCAGTGAGGGATGGTGGAAGTGGTTAAATGGGCCCTAACTCATCATCAGCGGGAGTCAGAGAGGGTTCCCGGGAGCTGGAGCTGACTTTTGGCTTGTGTTGTCCTTTTTTTTTTTTTTTCTTTTTGACTTGCTTTTAAGCTGGCGGGCCTACTATTATGGTATTTAAAATTAAAGGGGAAAAAAAAGAAAAAGAAACAGGCTTTGGTTTTATAGCCCCTACAGATGCATCCGGCACCAAACTGATCCCAGATGCAGCTCCGCTGTCAATAGCGTTACACGAGGGATCAATCCCGTTCATTGTTTTATGTGGCCTCTCCAGCATCATCAGCTAATTAAAGCTAATGGTTCCCAGAGCGGCACTGACAACGTCCGATCCTATCAGCGCGCAGCCCTGGCAGCTCGCTGGGGCACTGCGGAGCCAGATCCTGCGCTCAGACCCTGGCCAAAGCCCACGGTAACTTTGGGGCTCAGGCTGTGGATCGATGGGAGCTGTCGCTGGACGAACGCTGCCACGTTCGTGTCGGCTCCACGGCGGGATGGTCGGTGGCTGCTTGTCCAAAGGGGGCTGAGGAGGGGGACGGGGACGCGGTGCTCCCCGTGTCTGTGGCAGTGTCCAGAGGAAACTCTGTTTTCATGGGCATTAAAAAAATACATCCCACTGTTGCTGTAGGATGAAATAGGAGGCGCGAGGCTTGGCACACGAGTGGCCTCTGTCCCGCCTCTGCTGAGCAGGTCGAGCTGCTGCACAGCTCCGTATGTCAGCGACGAGGGTCCAGCCGCCGCAGGAGCCTGGGGCTGAAGCAGGAGTGGGACCCTGGTGTGATGTGGACCCTGCTCTGGCTGCTGCTGAGAGCCCTGGTGCCTGCCTGGTGGTGGACGGGTGAACGCAGCGTGGCTGGTTTAAGCGGGGACCCTGGCCTCAATGGAAACCAAGTGCGATAAAATTAGCGTTTCTGCTCCTGTCCCTGTGAAGCAGGCACCGACCAGGGGGAATCCCTGCCTCTTTGGTGTTGCATTTTGCCTCTTCAGTGTTTGTTGTCTCCCTGCAGCTCCTGTGGACCGGGTTACTTCTCCCGGCAGAGACAGCTGGAGCTGGGGGTCTGTGGGCAAGGTTTGGTGGCAGGGGGTGAGGGCATCCCTCCGACCTGCCCTCCTGTCCCAGTACTCTGCGCTGCTGGGGTGGTGCCGTGCTGCCTGGCCTGAAGGGATGCTCACTGCCCCGCAAGCATATGGGTGGAAGGATGCTTGTGGCCCCAAAGCCTTTGGGGCTTTGCAGCCTGTGCTCCCCTCGCAGCCCAGCTCCGCTGGGAGGCATAGTCCAGGCTGGCCAAAGGGCAGGGGAATAGGGGCGGGCTCACAGCACCCTGCCCCATAAAGCAAGTTGATAATTAAATCCTGCAGCTTTTATACGAATTCCAGGGCATTTTCCTTGGGCTGGAGCCATCTGCGCTCTGCACCCCACCCGCTCTCTCCTTTCCCTTTTGCTCTCTGCAGGCTCAAGATTTTTGGCTTGGCATTGGGCGAAGGCGGTGCTGCAGGTCTGTGCTTTGGGGCTCGCCCTTGGCTTCGGACCTTGCATCCCCCTCTGTCTGTGCAGGGCTTACGGTGAGAACAAGCCCGAGACAGGCTCCTTCCTACTGCCGCATTTTGATCTGTCCCCTCCTGCACCCGCTTGCTGCGAGGCATCCCTTAAGCAGGGTGTTCCCGCTGAGTGCAGTGAGAAGATTTGAGAAGTTATTCGAACCGCAGACTCAAAGGAAGCGGCAGCAAAGCTCCCTGGAGCTGTTACCAGCTGACATCTGGGCGCGCAGCTGAGCTCTGGTGTCAGCGAGACGCGCGGTTGAAAGAAGAGGAGGTGGGAAGCCCGAGACACCTGCAATTTGGTTAATAAATATTTATTCGGAGGTGACAAATACTCTTCTGGATAAAACAGAGTTAGCAGAAGGGTTGCGAGGGAGTGACAGGGCGTGCTTTTATAGAAAGGTTTGCAGCGGAGATGTTGAAACGAGCAGCTGATGTCGAAACCCGCAGTCGCTTCCCGGCGCGTGACGTGGGGGTGCGGGCAGACGTCCCGCCCTGGCGAGTCCCTGCCCGGCGCGAGGTGGGCGAGCGCATCCCGACGGGGTCCGGCTCCGGGCTCGGGGTTTGGCACCTCTCTTATGGGTAAAATGCAAAGGGGTGGGCTGGGAACTGGGGGATGCACTGAGGGTGACAAAAAGGGTGGAAGTTCACTGTTGTCCCTGTCCCGAAGCTGCTGCATTTGGTGCCGGGCGCTGCATGGCAGTCGTTCACGAGGTGCAGCTCCATGCGGTGACTCAGTGCCTTCCGCCCTCGGAGGCAGTGGCTGCTGGAGATGCTGCGCTCAGCTCTGCCCCTGGGCTCTGCCACATCCTGCAGCAGCTCGGCCCTGCACTGTGCTGCAGCAGGAGCCTGGGGCATGGCAGGGTGCAGGATTCAGAGCTGCTGGGTCCGAGTGGCTCGGGTCCTTGCCAGGCACATCTCCTGGTACGTGGTCTTAGGGCTGCATCGGGGCTCTGCGGCTGGTGTGCTGCTCTTTGTGGACTGAATGATTTTTGGACTAGGTTTTGCACAAGCAAAAAGTTTTGCAGAGGTTCCTACAGAAGGGCAATGGGGACAGGCCCATGCTGGGGTCGGGAGCTGTATCTGTGCTCGCCCATGCTGTGCCCCGGGGAAGTCTGCGGCTCTGCCATCGATCATGTCTCGGTTGTGTCTCTCTCTGGGTTTCAAGCCCCAGCGGCGATGCTGAGATGATTTTCCCACTGTGGGACCGTCCTGGCACGGGTGTAGCCCTCTCAGAGCCAATAGCTGGTCTGCAGGCATTGGCCATTTTGAGGCGAAGACTCAGTGCCAGCCCTCAGGGGTACTCCGGGTGCCTTGCCCCATTACTGCCTGCTCGCCTTTGCTGCTGCTGCACCTGGCTCAGTGACACCAAACCTTAGGAAACACCCGACCCGGCTCTGGGGAGAGGTTTTGCACCCTTCAAGACCAATGCAGCTGACACATGAGTGAGGAGGAGGGGCTGCGGTGCTGCTTTGTGGGGACCAGGTTGGTGACAGCAGGGACAGCAGCGAGCCCGCGACCTGGGAGGTTAATAATAGAAACGCCGGCATCCGTTTTAGATTAGCGAGAGAAAGCTCAGTGCCCGTCTCGCTCAGCATGTAACTTTAATGCTGAGATAATGAGCAGTGATATTTATTTGTAAAAGATCTGGAGATATCACTGCCCGGAGAGCAGCCAGGAGCTGTCAGAGTCCGGCCCAGCCCCGCAGCTGCTGCTCGGGGCTGTAACCCAAGCGCTCGGCTCCGATCGCTTTTCACGCTCCAGCTCCGCCATCCCAGCAGGGCACGCGGTCCCGCAGGGCACGCGGCTGAGATTTGCCGGAGCTGCTGGTGAGTGGGGCTGTGGCAGCAAGGAGGCATCTGTCCTGCAGCAGGGGCTGGGGACCAGAGCTAGGTGATTTTCAAGGTCCCTCCCAACGCAAACGGTTCGATGACGCTGTGGCACAGGGTGGGTGGCAGACAGCCTTTCCTAAGAACTGGGTCTGGTGGGGCAGTGATGGCTCTGGAGAGGAGTCGGGGTCTCTTGGGCAATCTGAGCTCCTGCAAAGCCCCCAGGCCTTGGGGACAAGGCTGTTCCTGGTGCCCTGCTGCATTCTTGGCTGGCCCCGGGACTGAGGGATGCTCGCGCAGGGATGCCTTCGTGTTGTGTAACGGCAGGCTTAGGTCGGGTTTGGCAGGTGCGTGTCCCTTCCTTGTTAAGCCATCCCCTGGGTAATTACTGGGTTAAGGCCTGATGAGGTAACACTTCATTATTTTTGTGCTGCTGGGGGATTAGGAGCAGCGGGATTTCTCAGAGGCTTTATCTCTGCTAAGGCCCTTGGGCTGCGCGGCGTTGGCACGCGGTAAGGGGACCCCGGCGTTGCCCTGTGGGGTGGCAGCACTTTATCTCCCCGTGGGGGCAAATGGAGCCCACCCCAGGTGACGCGGCCACGGCAGTGCCAGCTCTGGGCAAAGGGGGTCCGGGTGTGGGTCGATGGCTCCTTACACCTTCCAGGGAGGAATCTCCTGTGGATGCTGGTGCAGCCCGATTCATCCATGCATTCCTCTTGCAGGCTGCGAGCCAGAGGGAGGAGAAGATGTGACACTTGCAAATGAGCAGGGAGGTGGGTGGTGGGCAGAGGCAGGTGGCAGAGGGCTTCTCCCATGATTTATGGCACGGCCTTTGGGAGCTGCTTGCCGAGTGTCATCTCCTGGCTGTTACACCGGTGTGGGCAGCAAGGAAGAGCATCCTTCATGCTTTGCTCCTGCACCCAGAGCTCCAGGGCTGCTCGCAGCCTTCCCAGAGAGGGCTGGCTCTGGGTGCAGCTGGGACTGGTCTTTGGCACCCTGTGCACATCCCAGAGATGCTCTTCGGAATGGTTTGGGAAGCAAGAATTGAGTAAAACGTGCTCAGTGTGGTCCAAGCCGAGGGCTGGAGCTGGCACGGGCACGGGGAAGCAGGCAGGCTGGACACGGGCCAGGTTGCGCACTTGATCCAAACACAGCTGGAGCTGATCTGATGAAGTGAGAGGTTAAGAAGAGAGCATCTGTTATCTAAAGGGGACACGCAGTGGGGAACTGTAAGCTCTTTATTCCCCCCACCCCACCCCCTCTGCTTGGTGCAGCATCCCTGACTTTATTTCTTTGATTTATTAAGGAAGCCTATGCTTCCGGGGCTGTAATTAAGTGCCACTGTGTGAGCTTTTGATAGCGAGTGAGCGATACAATGGCTCGCACATTGGCCAGCTGCTCAAGTGCTTTAGGACCTAGACAACAGGAGGGATCCTCCTGCCGGCGAGGGACAGCAGCCGCGTCGGGGTGGGTGGGTGGCAGGGGCTCAGTTCAGGGGTGTGGTGTGGGGAGGATGCGGGAGCTGCGTGGAGCCCCGCGGTGCAGCCAGGGGTGTTTCAGCCCCGTGCTCCCTGCTGCAGTTCTGTACGGGCGAGGAGGTGTTGGCCTGCGCCTCTTCCCCAGGCGGAGGCTCCCAGGTGGGGCTGTCATCTCTAGCAAGACGTGCAGGGAGCTCCTACCGACCTCCCCCAGGGATTCTGATGGTGCATGTCAGGGGAAAGGGCTCTCCAAAGCAGGGGCTTGAGGCAGGTGCTCTGGGTTGCATCACCACTGGGGACTCTGGCGCTATGGGTTGCACAGCTTCGGGGTCTCTGGTGCTCCTGGGGGGACCCTGCTCATCCCCCTGCCTTTCCCCAGGGCTCAATTCTGCCCTCAGCTCCCGGGACAGCTGCTGTGCCCCTGCAGCACTGCTCTGACACCAGTCACCCCAGCAAGCTTTTAGGACGAGATAATTTTCTTTTCACTGTAAGGACCATTCTTTGTACATAAAGAGGATTATTTAAAATAATAATGCCACGGAAAAGTGAGCGGGAGACACAGAGCAGCGCGGTGTTCCAGTGGGTGCCCGAGCAAGGACGAGAGGAGGAGGAAGGATAAAAACCCCACGTGTAAATAAACTTAAAAATAAAAAGCGACGGAGATTCCGCGCTGCTTAATGAACTAAGAAGTCCAACCTCCCGCTGCGCGGCAGCGTTGTTTATAAACCACAGAAAGGGCTTTATTTTAATGGGCAGTAAATCTCATTCATCCTGAGCGCTGGCAGTCACGAGCGTGCGGGATTAATAGGCTGGCGGGGAAGGGGCTCGCCGCCTGCTCGGGGCTCCGGGAAGCCTCTCTGCTTCCTATGTTCTTCCTCCCTTGCCCGCGTGTGCTGTTCTCCTCCCTTCCTCCTCTCCTTAATCCCCTTCGGTGCTGATAAACCAGGGTTATCTGGCCAGGAAGAAAGGAGGGTTCTGTCCCTGTGACTCAGCATGTCACATCCGCTCTCTGCTAGGTTTTGTTTATTCACTTGAAAAATGCCC
>VXAV01002567.1:14549-61935 GCA_013399715.1 Alectura lathami | reverse complement strand
CATTTCTTCTTTTTTTTTTTTTTTTTTTTTTCTTCCTTAAATAAAGCTTCCTCTCTGCAGCCTGCACTCTGATTATGTCTGAGTGCCCCCATCCCACCCACCCCAGCTCCTGGCCGCATTGCTAAGGGGACAGAATTGGAGGCAGAGCCCTGTGCCAGCAGCAGGTCCCTTGCTGGGGACAGGGTGGCTGTGCCACGAGGACAGTCCCTGAGCCCTGCGGGAGGGTGGCAGTCCCTGCGCGAGCATCCCTTGCTCCATGGTCAAGTGGTGGCAGGCACGAAATACTGATATTTTGTCTTGGGGAGACAATCACTGAAAACAAACAGAATCTGACCTTCTGGGGAGGGGAAAACACTGGGAGCTGCTGGGGAGGAACGGTGACAAGTTGTTCTGGGCTAAACCCGCCCTGTTTAGGAGGTAATCAAGCCTGGTGTGACACACAGCTGTTCTGGGCGAGTGAGCTTATGAGATTTAAGCTGATCATTCTTGAGCCTCTGGAAGGCTTTGGGAGCTGGTTGTCACCATGCTGGGGATGCCTGCAGCAGGCGAGGGACGGCGGTGCGGTGACATGAGTGGAGCAGCCGCGTCCGCCCTGTGCCACCGTGCCCTCCTGCAGCACTGGGAGCGTGCTTCGGGACTCAGCGTGCCTCTGACGGGATGTGAAGCTTGGTGCTGGGACAGGGCTGTGTGGCAGATCAGGCACCTGGCGTGGTTCTGGCCATGGCTCACGGGGAGATGTACTGCTAAGGCGAGAAAGAAAACAGTGAGTTATCTGTTCCAGTGTAACATCCATAATCTGCCATTAATCAAAGCAGGACTGTAAGATCCTTACTTAGGCCTAATCAGTGCATAATGGATTATCTACAGGAACTAATAAAAGGTAATTATCTATGCTTTGCAAGTCCCAATTACTGTACTTCTACGATCAATTAATTCTTGTAGCAGTTCCGCAGGTGCAGTCAGTGTGACAGCTGCGGGCGCTGGTGCCGGGGGCATTTTCCTCCCCGAAGCAGGAGATGGAGCTGGGCTTTGCCCATGCAAAGAGAGCATCGCCCTGGCACCAGCCTCCTCCCTAGCCTCTGCCCTTCCCATCATCAGCTCCGCTCTCGTTGGGCTGCAGAGTTTTCAGGTAGCTGAGAGGAGGAGGAAATATTCCTGCGGCGTCTGCGCAGTTTTAGGGATGGCTTAAAATGACAGCGGATTTGAGACGCTTCACATGTCCACTTGGGGCCCAGCATTGTTGCGGTAATTTGAAGCAGATTCAGCGCTCGTGGCAAATGGCAGCTTCGAGGGCTCTAATAGGAAGCAGGGGATGGAGATCGGGGTGGGGTGGTGGGAGGGAGCAGGAGAAGGCGATGGTGGGGACGGCAGTTGGAGCGACGCAGCCAAACCCGTCCCCGTGGCAGCAGCTCTGCAACGGTGCAGGGCTGGTTCAGGTCTCGCCTCGTTGTTCTCCCTTCCCTTCTTCGCAGTTGTTCATCTTCTGGACTGCAGTAGTGCAGCGGCGTGGTTTGGTGTCCCCACTGCGTGACACCGTGCCGGGGTTTGCCTGGGTGAAGCTGCTCACCTGCGTCTGTGGTGCTAGAGCCAGCGCTGCCCCTGCGGTGGCGTTATGAGGACACGGGGAATGTGCGACCTCCTCTGGTCCCATAGGGCTGGGGCAGGAGCCCTGGGGTCCCCAGGGGCTGGGGCACCCGGGTGCAAAAAGGGGAGAGCACATGACAGGAGGGAGCGAGGCTGAGGGGCGTCTTTGGGTCGGGAGACCCGGGAAGGACCATGTGGGACATTTTGGGTTGATGTCAGCTTTTGCAAAGATTGTGATGGTGCTGCAAAGGAAAAGTCTGAGACAAGTTTGTTTCAGTGTAAAACTTTTTTAATTAAGGAAAAAAAAAAAAAAGAAAAGTTGACACGGGATCTTCTGACAATTTTCATTGTTTTTTCCCTCCTTCCCTCCAAACATGACATTAATTCATCTGCACAAGTCCTTTTTTCTGGGAACAGCTTTGGTTTCATTGACAGTTTTGCTTAACGAGGGAAAAAAGAAACCCACGAAAAAAAAAAAGAAAAAAAACAGCCCCCCCCCCGCCCCCAAGCCTTTCTACTTCAAAATAGAAACTCTCAGCTCTGCCAGGGACAGTGATACAGCCATGCCACAGGGCTGTCCTGTGTTCTGGGGACAGTGCAGGGAGCCCAGGGCAGGACAGGCAGGGGCCGTGCCCTCTGCTCAAGCTTGGGGACACGGTGACATCGGTGGTGCAAGGTGGGCTGCTCTTGTGGTGCGCGCACTGAGTTTTGGTGGGGTTTGGCAGGGCTGCAGCTCTGCCGAGCCGAGGCATGGGGACCTGGAGGAAGGCAGGAGAGGCTTGGCAGGTCCTTGTCTGCAAGGAAAGCCGAGGCACGCAGTGAACTGAAGTACCCGGCGATGCTAAGGAGCGCGGCCAGCCCAAAGCAGGACCATCCTCAGCCCACGCTGTCGCTCCCAGCCTCCCCTCAGCACCCCATGGCGCGAGATTCCCGCAGCCTCCTGCTTTGGTTGGGCTTGGGGAGCCGTGGCCCCCACGCCCCCTGGCAGCGTGCTGCGGGCAGGATGTGCTCTTCGTGCCGCCGCGAGCTGCTGCCGACCGCAGAGTGCTGCCACCCCCTTGTCTGCCCTTTGTTTCTGTTCCTCTCTTTTTTTTTTTTTTTCCGTTTTCCCAAGCAAGCCACCACAGGCTCCTTCAAACATTCCCCCAAAGATTGTTCTCCCGCTTGCCTGCAACGTGTTTGCAATGCTGAAGCTCCCCTTGCCCCATCCCAGCCTTCTGCCTCGGCGTTCTTGGCTCCGTTTCTGGGTTGTGGGGACCAGGTCTGGGCACGCTGATCCCCATTCGGAACGCGTCGGTGCCTTTGGTTCCACCTTTCCCTGGAGGCCTGCGGTTGGATGCTGGGGGCTGTGCAGGCGTGAGTCACTGCCCGCAGGCGCTGTGCATGCTGCGGGTTAGGGGCAGGGTTAGGGGCAGGGCTGGGGTTGGTGCAGGTTAGTAGTGGGGTTGGTTAGGGGTAGGGTTAGCGTAGCCTAGGCTTAGGGTCACATTGCACTGATCATGGGTCCTATTTGGTAAAAACAGGCCAACAAAACCAGGCCAATCGACCCTATTCGGTCAGATTTGCAAAGCGTGGTCTCCTGGGTTCAGTGAGACCCCAGCTGTTGTAGAAGACGACCAGTACAGAGCACATTTCAAAGTGCCACCCTTGGTGACGTAGGTCTGTCGCGGAATAGCCGCTTGGCAGTGGTTGGAGCCCGGTAACTGTTTGCCCGGATTATGGAGCGTGTGGTTTGGCTTAGCGAGGGTTGCATGCAGATAGGCACACGTTCGGGGCGATCTTCGCATTTGTTTGCTCACTTTGTTTCAAATGGAAACTCAAGCCTCTCTTCCCTGTGGTCAGATCCTCCCAGCTAAGCAGCTCTTCGCATGCAGAAGTTGCTTGAGGAAGAGAAAGGATGCTGGACGCCGCGTAAAGTGAGAGCAACCGCTGTTACCGCAAGCGCTCCCCGACCTTTGTGAGCAAAACCGTCGGCACTCCTTGCTTTGCTCCTCCACGCTCGGCCCCTTTTCCAGCACGGTTATTGTCTCAGCCAACACTGCAGGTTTTATTACTGCTGCTTATTATTTAAATAGTGCCAGAGGCGTACGCAGCGCCTTGCAAACACGGGGAAGGAGAAGGGCCTTACCCGGGGGAGTTGCCGTGATCTTTCGGGGGGTGGCAGGAGCAGGCGTCAAGGCTGAGGTCGGTGTCAGAGCAAAGGGCTGGCTTTGCACGAGCTTTTGGGAGAGGTCCCCGCGGGGTCCTTCAGCTGAATTAGGGATGCTGATCTTTAGCAAGGTAGGTGATAGGAGAAGCATTGGCCCTGCCACACCAGATTAAGCCTTTGCTCCTTCAAACGCTGCTGTCTGACGTTGGCGAGAGCTGAGGGCTTTGAAAAGAAAAGGGAAAAACAGTCAAGGGCTTGTGCCACCCAGTAATGCACTGACCCAATTGTGCACTGCTGTGTGAGGGGAGAGAAATTCCTTCCTGACCCTTGTGCTCATCAGCCTATGCCCTGAAGCATGAGATTTGATTTTCTTTATCTGGCTTTCCGTAATTGCAGATGTCGTGATGGTGCTCCCTGTGTCCCACCCCTCGGAACTGGCATCTGCTACATTTAACTCAATGGATCTTCTCCTCTGGGAGCTTGATCTGACCCCTTTCTGAGGAGTGCCTGGAAGCAGGGAAGGAGAGCAGGTCCCACCGAGCTGCCGCTCGTGGCTTTTCCCCTGTTCATGGTGGTTGTGGGTCGCAGCTTTTTCCCTGTACGTGGTGGTTATGGGTCGCACAGCTGGGAGGATGAATGTCCCCCATCACCAGCGTGTTCTCCCTGCTGCCATCAGCCTTTATTCCCACCCCCACAAAGTATTTGTAGGGCTTTAAGTTATATGTAGATATTTCTGACAGTTCCTTGGAGTTATTGGTGCTCCCTCTGCTTGCTGGACCCCCAGCGCTTGAGTGCCCACCATGGGGCTGGGGACCAGAGGCTGACCTGGAGATGCAGCTCCGAGACATTTCCTCTCCTTGCTGCTGGTTTCTCTGTCTGGAGAAGGGCAGAGCATGCTGGCACGGTCCTGCCTGGCCAAGTGTGGCTGAGGGGGGTCCTGGTTTTCCCCCCATTGCCAGCAGTGTGGGTCATTCAGCTCCATCTCTCCTGCCTTTCTGCTGGTGCCATTTCGGATTGGGGTGGGAGGTGGTGCAAAGCCCCCCTGAACCCGGGTGTTCCTGTAGGGGGGGCAGCCTCACCCAAAGGGTTAACAGCACGGGGAAGTGGGATTAGTCACGGCCTTCAGTGAAAGTGCTTGTCAGGTTATAAAAATGACTGATGAGCACAAATCATTAACGGGCTTGGTGTTTTCTGGGCACGCCAGGCATGAACGCAAAAGCCCATTGGCCTGGGTGGCGTGTGCCGTGCTGTGCTGGGATGAGCCGTCCTGCAAGGTGTCCCTGTCCCCATCTGTGTCCCCATCCCCACCTTGCCTCGTCCCTGCTCTGTATGCCCGCAGCCCCCAGGGACGGTCAGTGCTCTTTGCAGCAGGGGCAGAGCTATGTTAGCTCTGTTATTGTTTAGATATGAATGGGTTTAATCCCTTCCTAGCCTGGACCATGTTCAGAAAGCGACCTACATCCCAGCACTGGTTCTCCGAGCTCCCCCACTCCTCACTTCAATGATTCTCATCCTTTTAACCCAATTACAGGTGCCACAAACCCCCTTCTTTACCACTTTCCTACAGGTGGGAGCGGAAGCTCGCCCTGCACGAGCTCCTAAGCAGCGCAGCGTAGCACCAGCTGCACACCTTTGCATCGGCCCCGTGCGGCTGGGTGGAGTCGTGCAGCCCCTTTTCCCCGGTGGCCAGGACTCCTGCGGACGTGCCACCTTGCTGTCCTGCTTGCAGGCATCCCCAGAGCCCCTGCACCCAGCAGCGTTCACCTGGCGGAGCTGGGTGCCCTCCATGGCTTGGTTAGAGCAGTGCAGCGTTTGCTTGGCATTTCAGGGCCGATGGCTTTCCAACGTTTCCACACATTTCTATTTTTATTATAAACCTCCTCAGCTGGCCTTCCAAACGTCCCGGATGCCAGGCGATCTCCGTGTGCCTTGGTGGGGCACCCTGCTCCCTCGGTGTGGGTACGGTTTCACCCTGAGCCGTTAGGGTGAAACTCACCGCCGTTAGCGTTTGCTTTGCCACCTTTGCACGCTTGTGCAGGGCTCCCCTCGTGCCTTCAGGAACCTCCGCAGATCTGTCAGGCGCTGTGTGTCGGGGAAGGCAGCCCTCAGGAGAGCCAGCTTCTGGAGAGCAAGTGCATGGGGTTAATGGGGGATGAGGGTGATTGATGCGTGCCAAGAGCTCATCAGGGAGAATCGCGTTCCTTCGAGGAGATCGATAATCCGGGATGCTTATGTTGCTAATTTCCAGTGGGTCGGCTTCATCGCGCCTGCTGGGTTTGCAGAGGTGGGTTTGTGTGAGCGGAGCTCTGGCTCTCTGCTGCTGATGGAGATTTTAGCTGGAGGCAGATGCAGACATGAGCATTACCCCCGTTTCCCAACTGGAAATAACAGGGCTGGCGTGAGCCATTCTCTCTTCCTTCTCCCCCTTGTGATGCTGGTTGTCCCAAGCCTTTGGTGATTTAAAACACAGCAGGGTGGAGACTGCAGAGCACAAGCCAAAACGGCCCCAAAGGAGAAGCCCCCCGCACCCTGAGAACTCGGCAAACTTAAAAATGACACCAGGCTGACCCCAGGCCCCACGCTGTGTGCTTGGAAGGGCTGAAGCACGGCGTTGGTGTGATGGTTTCCAGCCCCACTTTGCTGTCAGCTGAGGCTGCTCTTCTCGGTTACAATTTGGCTGGTGGTGAGCGCAGGGCTGCCCCATTTGGGTTAAAGTGTGGGAGAATGGGGTTGTTAGAGAGGGGATGCTGGGGCTGTGGGCACCCAGGGCAGCCTTGTGTTCAGTGTGCCGGGCTTAACTTTTCCTGCATCAAAAAGTCTGCACTTTTTCTGCATTTTCCCTCTGTTGCAACGGAAAAAAGCAGGGCATGCTCCAAGAGGGCCTGGACCTTGGAAGTGCCACCAGTGCAGCTCCCCCCGTTCCCACCCCACCTGCATGGGACACGTCTCGGCGTGCAGCCGGGCTCCGGTGCTGCAGCGCTTGGGTCCTTGCCAGCGCCCGGGGCTCTGCCCCACGTCCCACGGCACACGGTGGCACGGGGCCAGGCTCGGCGCTAATGATAGGGCTTCGAATCAAAGTTAATCATTGGCCAGCTTGAACGCTGCTGGGGTGTTTCTGAATTCCTCGCTCCTATAGACACGCCGTCGCGTCCCGGATTGTCGTGCTCTCGCCAAAAGCTGCTACGCAAAATGTTTTGCAACACAAACCCCAAACCACATGAAAGTCGTTGAGTTTCATGTTTCATTATAACCCCAAATTCAGGTTTGCCAAGAGTTTCAGTAGTTGTATGAACCTTTCCCATGAACCTTCAGCGAAGGCTGCAGCTTAACCTGTTTTTGATGAAAAACCAGGTGCGACTCAGCCGCTTTTGAAGAAGTTTTGAGGTTTGTGCAATGCCGGTGCTCGGGCCCGAAATGCAACAGCGTTTGCACGGAGCCCTGTGCACGCTCTGGGAAAGCCAAGCTGCGCGCTGCAGGGCCCGGGCTGTGTTTCCCCATGGGGGTACAGCCACCGGAGCGAGCTCAGCCCAGCACCCAGCGCGCAGCGGGTGCCCTGCAGCCATCGCGTGTGCTGGGCTGTGCTTTGGGCCCGCTTTGGAGCTTGGCCACCAAACCCGCTGTCATTACACGGTGAGTGATGGTGCTTTGGCACGGGGATGTCCCACAGCAGCATCTCGGTGCGTTCGGCACCGCCGCGGCCACGTTGCTTTGGGGCAGCCGGGGATGAGCCCGGGCGTTGCTTTAGGAATAATAACTGCGATACTCAGCGGTGTGCAAGGAGCTCGAGAGCCAAAAGAACAGCCCGGTGCCGTGCTGGGTGGGAACAGGGCTCTTGGTGAGCCCAGCCTCGGGATGCTGCGTGTTATTGTATCCACACACGGATTGCTTTTTCGGCAGCGCCGTCTTTCCTTTCTCCAGCAATTTCCTGAAATAACGTTAGGGAAATGTGAAAATCTTGAACTTTTGAACCTCCCCGGAGGACGGCGTGCAGGGGGTGGGCGGTGGCGGCAGGAGGAGGGGACGCCGGCCCGCTGCCTGCCGTTTATTTTGGCTATGGGGCCCGGGGGTGCGTGGCGAGGGGGGGCTCGCCAGCCCCCAGCCCCAAGGAGGAGCCCCTTATTGATGGCTTTCCCTTCGTCGGGTCGCAGAGGCGAGGAAACCAGAGGAAGTTTTCTTTTGCTCACAGATGTTGGGGGGCGGGGGAGTGCCCGGGCTGGGTGGCGAGGGCGGGAGGTGACGTGGGGTGATGGATGGGAGCTGGGTTTTTGGCCAGGCTCAGGACACGGGCAGCTCTTGGCTCTGAGGAAAGGAGAGGGGCAGGGGGGATACGGAGCGCCTGGAAAGTACTTTTCCCTCTGATGAACTTCAGAGGCGTATAAATCACTGCCAGGCTGCAGCTGCGAAGCATGTGACGCTGGCAAATGAATGTTCCTTCGGAAAATGGCCCGGCCGGCGCGCTGCCTGCTCGCCTCTTAAAGGCGTAGCCCATGAGCAGAGGTGTGGGAATGGGGCTGGGGCTGCTGGGTGGGTGCTGGGGTGGGCGCTGGGGCTGGGTGCGCCTTTGGAGGGGAAGAAGGCATGAGGAGACTCCTGCAACGCTCCCCATGGTGCAAAACTCTCCGTAGTGCAAAGCTCTCCATGGTGCAAAGTTCCCCCTGGTGCAAAGTTCCCCCTGGTGCAAAGCTTTCCATGGTGCGGAGCTTCCTGCAGAGCAAAGCGCTCTGTGACGCCAAGCTCCCCATGACGACAGCGCAGCACTCCCCATGGTGTGAAGCTTTCCATGGTGCAAATAGTGCAGAGCTCTCCGCAGTGCAAAGCTCTCTGCAATGCAACACTCCCTAGTGTAAATCTGTCTGTGGGGCAAAGCTTTCTGTGGTGCTCCCCTTGGTGGGCTCCTGCTCTGCCAGCTGCAGGCACTGCAGAAACAGGAGCAAGGTGCTCCTGGGGACATCATGCACCAAAGGGCCTTGGGTGCACATGGGAGCTCCTGGTCTCTGTGTCACGGTGCTGCTGCTGTGCTCTCACCCACCCGGGCTTTTTCTGCAGTGCAGGAACCCACAGGGGATGGAGACATATAGGAGGACGTCCAAGACATGCCAAAATTTTAGCGTCAGGGGTATTGAATTAGCAGTGGAGGTGGGCATCACGCTGGGTGTTCAGCACAGTGGTTACCAGGTTATGGAGTAGAGGATGGAGGAGCATCGTCCTCATGGAGGCATCCTTAGGGGAACCCAGCACTGCAACTTCTTCCCAGAGCTGCCGGCATGCGGGAATAATGGGAGGGAGCCCAGCCACCAGCAGAACAGCTAAAAATTACTGAATCCTTCCCTGAAATAATTAGTTTTCCATGCAAGCAATTGCCTTAATTGCCTGAGGGGAGCCAGCCTGGGCTCACACTTCCTCATCCAGCGCCCTGATGTTGTTCTGGGGCTGGAAATAGTGCCTGCTTGGGGAGGGTTCCCAGTAAAGCCTGGGTGAGGATTTGTCCCACACTGGGTGGAAAGTGAGTAAACGTGTTTGGAGAACCTGGGGGGGCTCGGTGGGACCGGTGGGTGTCTGCACTGCTTGTTGTTCCAATGGGAGACGAGCTGGGAGGCTGCCTGGGCACGCAGCAGTTTCAATCACTGCTTGTTCCCTAACTGCTGTCAGAGCACGGAGAGTTGGGCAGGCAGGAAGGGAGAGAAAACCCAAACCCAGAGCCCCCTCTGTGATTTATATGGTAAAGGAGATAAGTGGGGATTTAAAGAGAAGGGGATATCTAACTGAGACGAACGTGTAATGTGAGCACGGATCCAAACAGAGGGATTGTAATCAGAAGTGCTGGGAGAAGCTGAGGGATATTAATGGGGGAGGCTTGGCTGCTTGTCAGCTGGAGGGGAACAGCCCTGCCCAAGCTGCAGGGCCGGCGCAGAGCCCATCTCCCTGTCCAGGGTGGTGGTGCCCGGGTCTGGGACTGAGGGCAGGCCTGAAGACCAGGAGGATGTGTATGGTTTTTAGAGGCACTGTGATTTTCTTCGGGAGCTGCAGAGTGCTGCTTTAGCACTGCTGCTGGAGGCAGCAATGATCTGCCCAGGGAAGGGACATCTCCGATGTCTTCTGTCTGTCCTTCACTGATGGCCATTCCCCGTGTCATCCTCGCTTTGAGCTCTTCCATCGGGGCACCTTCATCCTCAGGGGCTCCTGGGGCGCGATGCTGGCAGTGCCCAAGGGGTTAACCTGGGGCCAGCAGGGAGGGCTCTGGCTGTGCACGAAGAGAACATTTTCTTCAGGGTTATTCCCCTTCCCAGGCCCTGCCTGTTATCTGTGGGCTGTCAAAGCTCCGGGAACGCAGAGACCCACTGGACATTGACCCGGCTGCGCCGAGCTCAATTAGTGGGGCTATCTGATTGGACTGGGCGCAGCCTAATTAGCTTTGGACTTGAACCAGGAGCTCAAACCCAAGCGCTCCTTGCAAGCAGAGCATCCTTCACTGCAGCTCACCTCGGGAAAGGGTTCCACAAGGCTGGGAAGGGGGGGCCAACCCCAACCTGTCCGTCTGTCCATCCGTCCCTCCTGCCAGCTGGTGTTTGGGGAGAAAAAATTCAATATGGGGACAAACCTCCCTACTGCCCAGCCTCTGCTGCTGAACCCTGGGGGTCACGTAAGACCAGAGGCAGCTCTTTTTCTCCTTGAAAAGCAGCGCTTGCTGTCCGGTGTCCAGAAGGAACTTGCTTCTGTTGAAGGCGAACTGGCTCTGGCAGCTGCCTCCCCTATCTTGTCAGGGCTTCCTGCAGCACATAGGCACCCAGTTCCCAGGCTCCTTGCCCTGGACCTCCCGCAGCGGGACACGGTGTGTGGCAGGGCCCCGAGGCAGCCGCTTGCTCTGCAGCATGCTGCCGTCACGATGGGGATGTGGGGAAGGGGCTGCTGTGGCTGAGGGACAGCAGTTTGGGGGACCCTAGGTCCTTGGCTCACCTTGGGTTTCCAGCTTTGTGTGCTCCTCAAGCTTTAAAGCATGGAAGCGGTGGTGGGAACGGGCCCCCAGGGGTCTCTTGCCCAACCTCTTGGAACGGGGCACTCCCCCGAGGATCCCTGGAGAACGGTGTTCCCACGGGCTGCCCTGCACAGCCTGCCTGCGGGGCCAGCTCACCCCACAACGGGTGCCCTCCAGATGCCTTCTGACCAAAGGCATCTGTGCCGGGGCTCACCTGGAAGACCCACGTGGCTCCAGCCTTGCCGTCCCCTGCTGCTGCAGCTTCCCCTGCTCCACAAAACCAGTTCCAGCTTCTGGAAACCCACTGAGCAGCGTTGCCTTTTGCCTCCCACATTGTGGCTGGTGGCAGAGCTGCTGCGGGACGTTGCGATGCCAGCTGCACGCTGGCAGCAAGCACCAGTGCCAGCTGCGTTGGATCAATTAAAGCCCATTATGCCAAACGAGTGACTGTAATTATCTCAGATCTGGATTAATGCACACGCGCAGCACCGTAACTCAATCCGTCTGGAGGGCGGTTTGCGGGCTGTCCTTGCTGGAAGCTGGGCACAGGAGGGCTTGCACGAGTCGCTCTTCAGGATTTGGCTTAACCCAGGTGTCCTGAAGGAATGAGAGGGAGAGCTGTGGGCAGGGCAGGATGGCTGCACTGTGAAGGGTTAAAGCTGCGCGGTGCTCACCTTACCGCTGGCACCCTCCCGTAAGCGATCTGTTTGCAGGAAGGGAGGTGTGTGCCAAGCCCAGGGCTGGGCGGGGGGAGGTCAGGAGGCCTGGGCTGGGTTTGCCGTGGGTTTGTTCGATCAGGGCAGGTGTGCAAACTTGTCTTGAGCAGGACCCCACGCTTCCTGGTTTTTTGGGAGCTGGGCAGCGCCAGCAGCATCCTCCCCTTCGGCCTTTGACAAAGCCGTGGATGCTCTCGGGGGGGCATTGCTTAAGCTGCGTCTCCAGGTCTTCCATTAGCACCTTCCACCCACACGAAGTTGGAGCATTTCTCTCTTCCCTGCTGCTGCTTGACATGTAGCGCTGAACCCTACCCCATGAGCTGTGAGCCCCGGTGCAGCTTTCCCTCCAGCCCAGTGCCCAGGGACAGCGTGGGTCATCAGCCCCACTTTGGAAGCAGAGCCATGGGCTCCCATTAACCAGAGCTCTCAGCCCTGCTTCCTTTTGCTCCTTTTGCTGCTTTTCTCCCTGCCTGCTTTGGAGAGGAGGATTTTAGGGCTCAGTGGAGTGTCTTCCTCCAAAGCACGCAGGAGAGGATTCCATGACCCAGCTCCTCTCCATGCAGCCCTGCATGAGGACAGGACCTGCAAGCTGGGGACGGTAGGAAGGCCAGTGGTGACACGGGACAGCGGGGACACAGGCGATGCTCTGCTGGTGCTGCCCAGCCCGTGCCATGTGAGCAGCCCCAAAACTCCTTTTGCTGCTAGAGCAAGCCTAATGCTTCCCAGCTCCCCCTGCATCTCTCTGGCTCCTGCTTGGTTTTTGATCACTCAGAGCGTAGCACCCCCTCAAGGACAATTAGATCACTTCCAATTTGCCCGTAAGAACATAAAACTGCACTTGAATGTAATTAAAAGGCCATAATGAGCTCCAGCAACCTGTGGGACCACTGTGCTTTTGCTCTCTCCGTGCTCCTTTTGGAGAATGGGGTGAAGTCAGGAAGGATGCAAAGGTCAGCGTGTGTGGGGAGGATCACAGAATGATATAATGGACCTTAAAGATCATGTGATGATGAGGAGGATGAGGATGAGGAGCTGCTCTCTGGCTGGGGCAGGCAGAAGGCAAGCAGCCGTGTGCTCCTGTGTGCCCATGATGGCTGGGGCTCTTTAGGGAGGGCAGGGGGCTGCAGAGACCCCAGGTGCAGCCCCTGTCTTTGCAGGAGCTCCTTCCCCACTGCTGGCAGCTTTTGGTGCCATTTCGGCTGCCCTGACACTTCCTAGATCTGTGCTGGGGTTGTGTGTGGCGACGGGGGCTGAGCCCTTGTGCTTTGGAGCTGATGTCTGCGTCCCCAAATCTCTGCCCGAGCTGGTGGGAGCCTCCACGTCAGTCCTCGGCGCACCCCGGCCCCTCTGTGAGCCCCGGAGTCCTGGCAGCTGGCAGGACCCCGCACCTCTTCTCGCCTGTTCCTGCAGCGGGTTCCCAGCCTGTAAATTAGGGGCACTTGCTGAGCCGCTGACAGCAGAACAGAGCGCATTGTGCGAGCAAGGACAGCGCCGGCCCTTGAGGGATGAAATAGGAGCCTGTAATTTCTCAGGACTGTTGTGACATCTTTGCACAAGCGTGTGATTGAGTCACATTTGCTTTATCAGCAGAATCCTTGTTTGCCTGGGTGCACCCCTCCGCCCCCTCCCCGCTCCCCCCGGCCCCGCTGCAGCGTTTCCCTCTCTCTTAGGTCACGCTCTCTGCTTGCTCACGCTTCCTGCTTTTGCCTCCTCCACCCGCGGCATCGCTCCCGGGGAGGAGGGCTCCTGGGAACCCACCCCGTGTGCCTGGCGGGGTGCGAACCCCAAAAATCAGGGGGCTGGGGGCAGCGGGCAGGGTGCTGGGAAGGGCCCATGGCCGGAGGAAGAGGCGTTTGTCAGTGCTTCCTCTGGTGACATGGCTCGTGGGGAGAGCTTCTAGAAAATTCCTCTCTGGGTCCTTCCAGACATGTAAAATGAGCCCCAACGAGTGTGAGCTGCACGTGCTTGGCCAGCCCCAGTGCGGGGGTCTGTGCCCGTCCTGCGAGCACACATCCACAGTGGGGCTGCTCCTCATCCTTATGGCGGGGCTGGGGCGTCAGCCTGGAGCCATCCCGCCTGTGGGTGCGGGTCCTGCGGTCAGTGGGGTGCCTGCAGGCTGAGCATCTCCCAGCAGGGCCCCCACGGTGCTTTAGGGTGGGCTGCCAAAGATAAGAACGCCCCGCAGGTCACGTGGTTGTGCTTACCCTGGGTGCTGGGGAGGTCTGATTTTATCCTGAGTCTCCTCCAGCCGAGGAAAGCCCCGGGAGGAGACCCGAGGGGGACCATAAAGCCCCAAAATGTGCCCCTGCCCCATCTCGCTTTGTGGGAGCCGTGGAGATGGGAGCTTGGAGGGGAGAGCAACTGTGTGGCTTTGAGGTTTTAGTTTGGTCAGAGTGAAACCCTGCGGGGTGGAGGAACCCACCGAGCAGCCGAAACTGAGCTCCTCACCCCCCCCACCCCGAGCGGCTGCACCGCGGCCCCAGCACTCCGGGGGAAAGCACTGAGCGCGGTTGCAGACCTCGGTCCCCAAAGAGCAATGGCAGGCTGTGATTTCTCAACACCCGCAAGGAGAGACATTTACATGTGCTCCCCCATGTGCAGCCTTAGGGAGGGCGTGAAACAAAAAGAAAAAAAAAAAATCAAGCGGCTTTTTGGTGAAACCGCACAACTTCCTCGTGCCTGGTTTCGGGGGATCGGTCGCCCCTCCTCGCTGGGTGAGGTGCTGCGAATGCTGCAGCGTGACGCGTTTGGCCACAGGATGCGTCCAGTTCCTTGGTCCCATGGGCGCTGCACAGCTGAGCGAGCTGCAGAGGGTTTCCCTAGGCATAAAGGCACGGCACATTTCGTGCTGTGGGTGTTGTCTGTCATTCTTGGTTGGCTTCTCCCTCCTGCAAGCTCCGAGTGGAGATTGCAGAGCTCCGGGGCAGGTGGGCTAAAGCTGGCTGTGACCTTGCTGCTTGGGGAGTGTCACCTGCTTGCAGGATGGGGACCTCACCGTGTGCCTCCTTGCAGGAGTGGGCAGGGATGCTTCAGTTCCCGGCCGTGCTGGTGTAAATTCAAAGCAAGGTCACTCGAGCTTGTAGGCTGGGGGCTGTTGCGAATCACGCGCTGTAAGCTCGCTCTTATCCCTGGATTCTTTAATCGGGGTCAAAAGTGAGGACCTGACCTCTTGTGGTCACCACTCCCATGGCAATTTCCAGGTGAAAGCTGGGGTCAAACCCTCCGGTCCTGCAGCGCCAGGATGCTGCAGCTGCACTGGCAGGGCCAGTGCTCACCCTCGCCACCGAGGTTCTTGGGGGGAAAGCACGCTGGGAGATTTCTGTGCTGCTTTTGAGGAATGAGAGAAAACGCGCAGTGATTTGCACTGCTGAGCACGGCTGGGGAAACTCGCCACCCGCAGAGGCACCAAAAGAGGGAACAGCGCGCTCTGAGCTCAGCGTGCCGCGCTGACTTGAGGATTCACGTGCATTTGGCTGTCGGAGCCGTGCACCTGGCCGGCACCAGCGTGATCCCTGGGAGCAGGGCGGGACGGGGGGTTCCGACAGCCTGGTCCCTGCTGCTTGCTCCCGGCCCCTCCAAACGCGGCCCCGCGGCGCAAGTGCTGCGCTCCGGATGGGAGCGGCCGCCCAAATTTAGAATTTCCTGCAGTGCAATACCCAGAACCGATCTGCGTGCTGATTACGGAGGAAGAGGTGCTGAGAGAAAAAAAAAAAAAGAAAAGAAAATAGCGGAAGCATGGGGGTGCGGGCGCCGTGCTGGGTTCCCGCAGGGCTCGGTGCCACTTGGCTGTGCCTGGCCCCGGCCACCTCAGCTACAAGAAAGCTTCACTGCTTGTGGCTTGAGATAGGCTTCGGGGCTTCCCCTCTCCCAGGAGCACAGCGCTGAGCTCCTGAGTAAGCTCCCTGGACAGGCTAGAAAAGGGTTTCCAGCAGAGCTAGGTCACTGTAGTTTTACTGGCAAAGCCTCTTAAGCATAAATGAAGATTATACTGGTGAAAGCTTACACTGGTACAGTTTATTCTGGTACAAATGAGCTGCCCTGGGAGAAATCACCCCTGTGCTGTTGTAATTGTTTCTGCTCTCGGATGTTTTGTGGTCTAGAAGTGTTAAAATCACAGTGCTTGATACTGCCCCGTCAGCAGAGCTGCTGCTGGCTCCTGGGCTGCGCGAGACTTCCTCGGGCAGAGCAGCACTGGGTGCTAGGGTGGGAAATGCGGCTCCGGGTGGTGAGTGCGAGGGGGAAGCAGCGCGAGGGGAAGCAGAGCAAGGGGGAACTAGTGCCTAAGGGCTGCTGGCATGTTGGGGTGCTTTGGAAAACCCAGGGGGTGTAGGACGTGCCCCGTGGGGAGCTGCTAGTGCGAGCTGGAGGTTTGTGCTTATGGCCCCAGGAGTGCCAAAGGGGATGGAAAAGAGCGGTGGAGCTGCAGGGGGACGTGTTGTGCTTATCTGCTCCGCTCTGAGGATGGGAACGGGGACAAATGTTTTATGAAGATGTTTTCTTTCCTTACTGAAAATTAATAATAGTTAAAGAGTGCTGCCTGGCGTGAAGCCAGGAGGCCAAAAGAAAAAACAAACCCAAAGTCCAGGGAAGGTTGATTCAGCAGCGGAGACGCTGCCCTGTGCCTTGCGGTGCCCAGGAGCTATTCCCGGCTCTGGCTCCGGTTTCCCGTGTGACCTCGGGGAGGCTGCGGGGCTGTGAGGGTCGTGTGGCAACGGGGTGCTGCCTCCCGGGGCTCTGCGCCCGCTGCCTCAGCAAAACCGGGCATCGTGTACCCGTCCTGGGGCTTCTCCGTGCTTCGGTTTCCCCAGGGCTGGTGGCACCCAAGGGAGGTGTTGCAAAGGCAGGCATCTGCCGAGGTGCCGGGCAGCAAGAGCACAATGGCAAAAAAAAAAAAAATACAGAATCATTCTTATCATGGTTCTGGATCAGAACCCGCTGTTTGTCTGCTCCGTGCGGTGCTTTAAGCTCAAACACGTCCCCCTGCCGTGGAGCGGAGCCCAAAGCTCGCACACGGCTCCGCGCGGCCGCGGGACCCCATCGCTGTCCCCGCACCACGTGGCCCTGCCCTCAATGTCCGATTCTTTGGGAAAATTCCCCTCCGAATTTTGTGGCTCGCGGGTTCATAGTTTAGAGCGAGAAAAGAGCTGCGCTGCAAATTCTTGAGCTGCTGAGCAGCTCTGGTTTCTGATCTCCCAACTGCCATGGGGCATCTTATAAGATATATAGAGGTCGTTGTGTTTGAACAAAGGACACACAGAGAAAATAGCTGCAATTTATGGGTGCGGCGAGAGGGGAAATGCTTAGAGGTTTTTTTTTTGTATTTAGAGGCAGACACAGAGTTTATTTTGGTCGAGAGATAGTCACACACACCGGCTTTAAATGGCAAAACGACGCAAGAAAAATGAACAGTCTCACGCTGCTCGCGCTGAAACAGCGTTTGGGAAGTGACCTCCCTGATCTGCTCAACCTAAGATGCATCCGTCAGTGGAGGTGTTTACTTGCTTGAATTTGTTTATTTGAAGGATATTTCCTCACGCTGGGTGCTAGGGTTGAAACATCCTAGAGGGGAGCCCTGCGCGAAAACGCAGCTGCTGCCTGCTGCCAGCAGCGCGTTGGGCTGCGCAGAGCTGCTTGGGAAACAGCCTGTCCTCTGCTCCTTGGCTGTTTTCTTACAGCTGAGCGAGATCTGGGGGGAGCACGCACTGGCTGAGCCAGAGGCAAACTTTTTGCTCATTTGGGATCGCTGCAGATGAGGAAATGTTTGGGTGAGGAGTGGAAACTTCCCGGTGCTGGAGCTGGGCTTTGAGCCGCGATGCTTCAGAGCGCTTGGCTATGGGTTTTGGGGCAAAACACACCCAAAGACGTGTCCGAGCTTACCGACCCTTCTTCCTGACGTGTGTCTTCAGCACAAAGCAAACAGGATGGGTGCGGGTTGCAGGGGAGCTCTGTGTCCCGGGGACGGCTATTTCGGGAGAGGGGCCAGGACAGCGGGTCGGCCCCGCACGCGCTTGGCTCTCTGACGTGCTGCAGTATGCGTGGGCTGGCCGCCAGCGACCTGCCTGCCACCTCGCCTGCCTCGGGGCCTGAGATACTCGGGATCTGCTCGTGGTGCTTCCTTTGCTCCACCGCCAGGGCATGGCCCGTTTCCCCACGCAGCTTTGGGGACGGGGACGCAGCGCATCCTTGGATGCCGTTCGGGACATCTCCATCCCCATGCGTCGCCTCGGTGTCCAGCTGCTGGGGTTTGTGGGACTTCTCTGGAGCAGGGTCGATGGGGTCTCCGTGCCCAGATGCACAACCTGCTGCAGGATAAACTCATCCCTTTGCCCCATGCAGCAAAGGACAGGAGGGCAGCTGGGCACAGCGTGCACCCCATGTCCCTGGAGCACGTTGTGATGTCAAGCCCTGCTCCAACTCCTTTAAAAAACCCAAAAACCAGAGGACTGAGAAGCACGCTTCTGATGTGCTAAACCCCAGAAAGAGACCCCAGAGCTTCGAGGAATTTCCTGTTGTGCCACGTGCGTGTCACTCCGCCACGGGTGGTGACGCGGTGGCTGGCGGTTATTTATGTCAACATCCCGCGGGAGCTGAGGTGGGGCCGAGCCCCCAGGGACCACACCGAGATGTGTGCCAGGGCTGGGCTGTGCCACTGGTGGTGGTGGTGGTGATGGGTGCTGTGATGGTGATGCTGGGTGCAGTGACGGGATGCTGGGCGCTGTGGTGTGATGCTGGGTACATGGTTTTGCAAGGGGAGCATCACAGCAAGGGCTGGGTCTCCACTTGGGTTTCTCCACCTGATTGCTGATCTCTGGGGGAGCTGGCCGGGGTTGGGCTCGTTGTGGGTGCACCAAGCACGCTTCCCACTGTGTAACACTTCCACTGCTCAAACTCTCTCTGGTCTGCATCTGTTTGGCAGCAGGCTTGCTTGCAGCTTTTGCTCCCTCCCTGTGGGATTGCAGGGGTGATCGGGAGCTTTGCTGCCCTTACACCGTTTCTGCATGACTCTGGGGGGCAGGAAGAAGTGGGGCTGGGGAGACACCCGACCCCCTGCAGGTGGCAGAAGCCATCATTTCCTGGGATAGCACTAACTTCGGGGGCCTGCAGCCAAACACAGCAGCTCCTAGACCCCACCATGAACACCCCCCAATCAAGTGGCCATGCTGGTGCCTCCCCCTCTCTGCCCATGTGTTTGCTGCTGTGAGCCCAGGGCAGCTTGAGGGTCCCCAGGGGGGTCGCAGGGCCACAGCCCCACTACCCTGCCGCCTTCTGGCTGCTCCCCCCGTTGCCTGCCCGGGGGCCACAAGCCTGCCCCTTCCTTGCCCAGGATTGTTTTGCAAGCAGCGTGACAGGATGAGGAGGAAACTTGCCAGGAATGGCTCCATGTCTCCTCTCAGGAGAACTGGTGGCTATTTTTAAATGCTCCCCCCTTCCCGCCCCCCTCCTGTTCCCCCGGGATGGCTGAGCTGTTCAGAGCAGGGCGGGTGCAGTCCCCCCGGGCTGCCTGCAGCAAGCAGCGTGTCCTCTGCACGGCTCGGCTTGCAGAGCCCCCCAGCCCTGCTCCTCGTGCGTGGTCGGGCTCTCTGCGCCTTCCCTTGAGCACTGTGTTAAATCTGAATTGTGGTGTCTGTGGGGTGGGCCCTGGTCCTGCACCCCCTGATCCTGCACCCTTTGCGCCTGCACCCCATGGTCCTGCACCCCCTGGTGCTGTGCCCCTCAGGGAGCGATGCTGCTTTGGGGCAGAGGCAAGAGCTGGGTACAGGGGGTGGAGGAGTGGGGGAAGATGGTGACAGCTGTGTCTGGAATCAGAAGTTCCCCCTGTGTTAGTGAATTTTGAGTCTTGCAGCAAAAGGACCCAAAACAAAAGGGGATGTCAGAAGCTGGGCTGATGGGGGAGGGTACGTCAGGAGTTTGGGGGGTGTTGAAAAGCCGCCTCTGGAGGGTTTACTGCGCTGACTTGTCAACCTATGCCGGAGCAGACACTCAAATCCTGATTTTTTTTCCTCTCTTACAGATTTCTCAAACCAAGTAAATTCCACGTCCCTGAACTCCCCCACGAGCCGGGGCCCCATGGCCACCCCATCCCTGCACCCGTCCATCGGGCCGGGCATCGGCTCCTCGCTGGGCTCCCCGGGGCAGCTGCACTCGCCCATCAGCACCCTGAGCTCGCCCATCAACGGCATGGGGCCGCCCTTCTCCGTCATCAGCTCCCCCATGGGCCCGCACTCGATGTCCGTCCCCTCCACGCCCAGCCTGGGATTCGGCACCAGCAGCCCACAGGTAAGGGAGAGGTGGCAGGGACATCGCTGCTTGTTTACTGGGGCACAGCCATAGCTGTGGGGCACGATCCAGACCCGCTTCTGGCCGCCTTGTTCCCCGGATGGCTGCACGTTGACCAGGCAAGGGGAGCAAAACCCTACTGCAGACAGCATGTGGAGAGAAACCCTATTGCAGACAGCATGGAGACACAAGCAGGCACTGAAGGGTGGCAAAAAGCAGAAGCCCAAGGGGGAAATTAAGCCCGAGGCATCCTGCTGCTCCAGCACGGTGTGGGGGACCATCAGGGTGCAGAGCAGGACCACGGCCATCCGTCAGCTGCCATCGCTTGTCCGCTCCCTGCCCACTGCCCCTCTTTCCCTTTGCAGAGGGAGGAACTGGTGTTTGTTGGCTGAAGATTATGTAAAAAACCTCCAACTACCGAGAGATAAGCTCTTTTTAAAAATAGCAAGATCGAGGAGAGCTGGCCAGCCCCTGCCACCTGTTGCTGGCTGCTTGCACGGTATATGTTTAGTAAAAGGGCAGATTAAGGAATTGGCTACCACCTGCCACTCACTGCTGGTTTATTTATTCCAAGCCCTCTCTGGGAGTCAAGCATCTGCCAGCACCTTTATTTTTAAATATTGGCCTGATTTATTTCCAGCAATAAGGGGTCTTTCTGCCCCAGCCTGGGAAGGGACGTGCTGTGCAGGCACCATCAGCCATCCCTGAGGTCCAGCCTGCACCGCTGGGAGGGGCAGTGGTGGGGTTTGCTTGCAGGGGGCTTCTCCTGCTCCTGACCCTATAGATTTAGGGGAAGCAGCCCCTGTGGACAGGTCCCACTGCCCAGAGCAGAGCCAGTGGAGCAGGGTGGCTGTGCCACCTCCCATCCCATGGCAAACTGAAGGGGAACTGAAACGGTGCCTGGGAACGGGCAGCGATAGCTCCGGGATGCTGGGAAGGGAGCGGGAAGGGGAGAGGTGAAGCAAGGCAGGGGCCCGCTGCCAGCTGGAGCGGGGGTGGAACGGGGAAGCTTCTATTGAAAGGCGCGGTTTGGTGTAGGGCCGGAGGAACCGAAATAAAATCCAGCCACAGGGCAAAAAGGGGAACCGAGAGCGTGGTCAGGTGGTGCCGGGCAGTGAGCCGGCGGCGCGGCGTCTCCGAGCCCCGGCGGCGCGGTGCCGGCTCCGTCGCTCGCACGCGGACGCGTCTTAAGTGGTTTTCCTCCAGGAGACAGCGGGGAGGTTTGCAGCCTAATGGCTCCTGCCATCTGTCCCCTGTCTGGGCGCATTAGGTCCCTGTCCCTGTCCCTGCAGCAGGCGGAGGCGCCTACCTGGGCTGCCGAGGAGGAGGAGGAGGAGGAGGAGGAGGAAGAGCGCAGCCCCCTGTGCCGTGCACCGGCCGGCGAAGCGCCGGGGGTAATGAGGCGTGCGGCCCCAGCCGCCGGGTGGGGATCGCCCTGATGGAAGGTGGTTTGCATCAGATGGCAGATGCCACTTGCCATCAGGCCACGCCTCGTTGCCTCTGGAAAGGCAGCAGAGCAGAAGGGCGCGGGGCAGCCGCACCGGGGTGGGAAGGAGCTGTCGGCTCCCAAAATCCCGGCTGCTTTCTTTGCCTCTCTTGTTTCTTCCCATGCAGGCTCTGACCCAGGTCCTCCAGGCCTGGCCCGGCCTTGAGCTTTGCCAAAAGGCATCAGCCTTGTCCCCTCCTTCCTGGGACCTCGTGCAGCCTCCGGATGCAGCTAGGGAGCCCTCAGTGCCCCCAGGGACCCTTTGGGGAGGGGATGCCTGCACTGAGCTGGGCATGAGCAGGTGGAAAGCCCGGGCAGTTTGCAGCCGTGAGAGGAATCTCAGCCTGACAGCAGGCTGTTTGCTGGGATTTGATGTGTATTTAAGCCCTCCTACCGAAAGCTGCTGGGAAAACAAAAGGAAAACAGAATTTTCAGTAAGAGATGAAGAGGAGGGGCTTCCCACGCTGGGGATTTCTCCCCACCTCCTGCTCTGTGCTGCAGCCCCTGGCTGCGCACCTGCCCCAGGCATCGCTGGCAGCAGCTCAGGGCGCCCGGGGGCGAGGATCAGGCACGGGATTAGGCTGCTCCACGGCCTCTTTGCAGTGTTCTTTGTGAGTCTGGGGGACTGGAGAAAGAGTGGGGCTTTACGGACGGCAAAAGAGGAAAGCTCTGGTTGCCATTAGACCAGAGGAGATTCGTTAACCGGTGCAATGAACTAAAAAGGGAAAGGAGAGGAGCCAAGGAGTCCCGACACGCGGGGCTGCCACGTCATTCAGGAAGCAGAGCGGCAGTTCCTCTGTGTCCCCGCTCTGCGCCAGGCGGGGCGGGCTCCCCACGCCCCATGGCACGTGCCCCCGGCTCCACGCCAGCAGCAGGGGAAGGAGCGGGGCTGGCGCCGGGGCGGTGTGGGAACCCCGGGGCACACATGAGGCTGAGCTCTCAGGCGGGGGCTGCAAGAGGAACTGGTGACTTCTCCCATCCCGGGGCTGACTCAGCTCCAGCGGGGCTGAGTCACGAGGGCGGTGGGACCCCACATCCCCATACCCTCCGGAGGGATGCTCTCGTGCTGCTCACGTGGAGTTTGGGGTTGGGGGATGTGGTGTTAAAAGGCCGATACAAGCTGTAGCACGTGGCAGACGGCTTCGTTTCCCCAAAAGTGCTCTGGGGGTGTTGCTAGAGCCGGTGACCCCCAAGCCGTGGAGGGATGTGCAGTGCTGCAGCCCTGCCCGCAGTGCAGCACTGGGTCGCTCATGCTGTCCTCCGCAGTGCTGTGTCAGATCCCACAGGGATGCTCCTGCCTGCATCCCCGCTCGCCGGGGTGGGTTTACCTCGCTGTGTTCTGCGGTTATCAGTCATCTGCCTGCCAAGTATTCCCCACAAGCCTGGAGACTTTGAAGTCGGAAGAGTGGCTGTGCTCATCTAATTGACAGATCACAAGCCCTGGGACTTCCCTGAATTAATTTGTGACAAGTGCGGTGGCTGAGTATCTCTATTAGGGAGGAGAAAGACAACAAGCTGAGGCACAAATCCTGCATATCCCACTTGGGTGTAGCAGTTGGCAGCCTGGCTGCCTGTGCCGCACAGGAACCCCTTTAAACCTACAGGAACCCCTTTAAACCTGCCCTGGGCTGGGTCAGTGGCCCTTGTGGGGACCGTCCTGCATCCCTGGCCCCTCTTGATGGCACTGTGCAGGGAGGGCATCGTGACACCAGCAGGGAGCTTTTTGCAGTAGGGTCTTTCTGATGACATTGTGCATGAAGTCTTGTGGAACTCTTGTTCCAGAGAAAACCCCTGAGGCAGTGAAGGCACTGAAGGATGGCTGCTGAGATTAGGATGCCAGGCTGTAACCTGGAGGCTGGGGCTGTAGCTCTGTCCTCACACCTTTCCTTCACGCCTCAGTGGTTTGCTTGGGGTGTACAGCCGTGGGCAGAGGCAGGGTGGCAGAGCACAGGTCGCTGCGAGCTTGATTCCGTTGCTGAGCTGTCTTACAGCTGAGCTGTCTTCCAGGCTCAGGTGCCCAAATCCTCCTCCTGGATCAGCACTGTGGGTTTCACGCTGTGTTTGTCCCCACTTCAGGCTTGTCCCCCTACTTAAAACGTAGCCCTGCGTGTCCCCCGTGTCCCCCATCCCACAGGCTCCCTGCTTTTGTCCCGACAGCTCAACTCGCCCATGAACCCCGTCAGCAGCTCAGAAGACATCAAGCCACCCCTGGGGCTCAATGGAGTCCTCAAAGTGCCAGCACATCCCTCAGGAACGATGGCCTCCTTCACCAAGCACATATGTGCCATCTGCGGGGACAGATCTTCAGGTAAGGCTCGTCCCTGTACTGGATGTTGCTGACAAGGGTTTGCATCACAGCTGGGACACACGGGGCCTCAGCATCGTCTGCCTGCGTGGGGACAAAAGTCCCCTGTGGAAAAGCCTCCCCAGGCGTTTTTCCTCCCAGGTGAGATGTGCTCAGCTCAGCTCTTTGACCTTCCTGTTCCTCATCCTGCCCTGGCGGTAAGGAGAGAAGTAAACAGTTTGTGCAGCCCCTTGGTGGAGCCAATCCCGTGTTCTGTCCCCAGCCCCAGCAGTGAGGACCAGCCATTAGCTGAGTGTCCCTCTCTCTGCATCCTTTGATCCCTAGCTGGGCTCATCACATAGCACCAGATAAAAAGGTGCGCTTAGCATGGAGTCTCTCTGCTCATGGGAGATAAAGATGTGCTAATTCCCTTTATTCTTATGCTATTTTAAAAGCTTTCTGCTCTCTAAGTGCTTTGGTGTCTGGATTTTGAGGTCCCTGGGGCTGCCTCCTCCTCCTGCGAAGCCTTGGGCATCCAGATCAGCCTGGGGGGCATGGTGAGGTGCCTGCAGTCTCACTGTGCTGCATCCTTTGTTGCACAGATAACCAGTGGTGGGGGCTTTTTGTGGCTCGGGGCAAAACCGCTGCTCTCTATTTTGTGCTCCTGAGGAGCCTCCACCTCTCCCAAACGCTGCCCAGGGAAGGATCGTAGCCTGGCTTGGGTTGGAAGGGACCTTAAAGAGCATCCAGTAGAAGAGCTGCAGGTCCATGGGGTAGGAGCACCCAGGACCTGCGGGCACCCAGGACCCTTGGCCAGCCCTCTGACCCTCGTCCCCCCCCCCCCCCGCAGGTAAACATTACGGGGTGTACAGCTGCGAGGGCTGCAAAGGCTTCTTCAAGCGCACGGTGCGGAAGGACCTGACCTACACCTGCCGCGACAACAAGGACTGCCTCATCGACAAGCGCCAGCGCAACCGCTGCCAGTACTGCCGCTACCAGAAGTGTCTGGCCATGGGGATGAAGCGGGAAGGTAAGGCCTGGCCCGGGCACCCGGGGGTGCTGCGTGTCCCCGTGTTTTGGGGTGATGAATGGTGCCACCCAGCGCAGAGCTTCTTCTCTGCGCAGCACGGGGTGCGTCTCGTCCGTCGGCGCCTGGGCTCCGGTTGTGCTAACCCAGGAGCGTTCCCCAGCAGTAGATTCGTATTTTTTTTCTTACTGGGAAGAAAGAAGAAATTCAGTCTTGTAAAAGATATCCCTCCCCTTGCTGGAATTGAAACTTAGGATCTAAAACTCCCTGGCAGTGCCTCTTTGAAATGCTCTTTTTAAATGCTGACTGCGTCTCTCTGTAACTGCTGGCAGGACGGGCTCTAGCAGACGCGATGGGAAAGTGACCCCGTGGTGCAGCTCAGGTCTCTGCTGCCTTCTCCTCTTACATCCTCGGAGCACCCTCGCATGGGGCGGGCAGAGCCCTTCCTCTGCTGGTGTCTTTCTGGAGAGCCCTTGGTGTGGGTTAACGGCACCCTGCCCTCCCTGGCCCTGCAGAGCTGAATTCTTTGGTGCTTGGAAATGGAGCTTTGTGGGAGCAGCGTGGTTTGGGGGCGTGGATTTGATGGTAACACATTGCTTTCGTTAGAAACACGAGGCCGCTGGGGAGCCTGCTCATCTCCTTCCCCTTGGCTCGTGTGCAGCAGGGTCCTGTGATCAGGTACCCACTCCGCGCCTACCAACAGCAGTGATTGCATGGGCAGCACCACTGGAGAAGTTACAGCTCTATTAATTAATCTCTAAACGGCAGTGGAATTCCCCAGGGAGGCGCATACAGTAGGAGGACTCTATTAATTCATCTTGATTAACATTATCACAGTGAATACCAAATGAATTCATAACGATCAGCCAATTATTTAAAAGTGTGACAGATGGGATCTTCATAAGTCTCCAAGTGCTCTCAGGCGGCGCTGGCTAAGCTCTGCAGGAGGGAGGAAGGCGGTGCTCGGCAGTCAGTGGGTGTTCAGGCTAAAATCCCCACGCAGGGAAAGCTGGGGTAGCTGCCCTGCTCCCCAGGTAAAGCCCTCTCCTGCTATAAGCCTGGCAGCGCAGCGTCTGCTGGCAGCTGGGAGATGTCCCAGTGCCGCCAGACCTGAAGGAGAGAAGCTGGAGCTCGCTGAGCTTTGGTTTCGAGCAGCTCCTGAGTTTCCTTAGTGATTATCCACCTGATTTGCCAGCAGATGATCTCGTCGCATCGCATCCGTCCCATCGCACTGCTGCTGTCCTTCCCCATTGCCAGCCCCGAGCCTTGGCCCTAGCTGTCTCCACATCACCTCTGTTGGGGGCAGCTCTGGGCTGAATCCTGCTCAGCAATTCCTGTTGCCCAAGCCTCACGTACAACAAAGCTGGCTTTTTATCCTCCCGAGTAAACTGTTAACATCTTTTAAGTAACAGAGCCATGGTAATGGGCTTCATTTCCTTACAAAATATCTTGCTCTGGAGACCTAATTTATAGCTTCATAAATGCACGGCAGACTCCTGCTGGGGAAGCATCTCTCCTGTAGCCCAAAGGTATTTGTACGTCATGGAAGTACAGAAAAAAAGTACTAAAAAACTAAGTACTAGAGCTCTGGCGAGGGAATCGCCGTTAAATGTTTCTCCAGTGACTGCTCTGTGACCTGCAGGGTGCCACTGGGAAGGTGCAGGACCAAGGATCGCAGTCTGAGTGGAGGCTTTTGCAGCTGGGTCTGGGCGATACTGCCTTCAAGCAGGCAAAGCCTGCAGGAGCGGAGGATTCCTCCTGGAGTGTGCATCTCTTGCTGCTCCCTGTTGAAAAGCATGAAGGCAGATACTGATGGCTGCACGAGCCCTATGGGTGCGGAGGCATTGAAGCTGTAATAAAAAAAAGCAACTGGGGGCATTTTCCCCCTGTGAATTACTGCCAGCTGTGCGAGGCTCTGGTTCCTGTGCTCTGTCTCCCACCGAATGCCTAGTCAACATTAAGATTACCATCAGGCATCCTGACGAACGCAGGGATTGTTGTTGTGGGGGTGGCAGTTTGCATCCGCAAGTGCAGCTCTCTGCTTGGCCTGGTACTCGTTAGGGTCTGAGGTGGGTCTGGGTTAGCTGAACAGCTTCAAGAGCTCTGCCTGCCAGCAGCCTTCTATTTTAAGGGGAAAAAAGTGGAAAGTGCGGGAGGGAGGAAGAAGCACGGAGGGGCTCGGGGCAGCAGCCCCTTGGTGCGGTGCCGGTAGCGGGGTCCCCGCAGGGCTCCCGGCCCCGTGTTGCAGCCAGCAGGAAATGCCGGCCGGGAGCCCTTTCCCATGCTCCCGCGTTGGGAACCGGCACAGCCCGGCTCCTCCGCCTCCTTCCCCTCTCCGGGCAGCGTCGTTAATTGCAGGGCTCGCTAATTGCTTGCGTGATAGCGACCAGCTGGATGGGTGCCGCTGTGCCAAGGAGCAGAAATCTGTCCCCCACCAGCCACCGTGCCGTCTGGCTGTGAAGCTTCGCGTTGAGGGGCTTAGCGGGGTGGGTTGGACGTGCTGGAAGCTGCTTCCGTCTGCTGTGCAGCTCCTGGGAGCTGCCCCATCGGTCACTCACCCCGTGGGGACCCAAAGCTTCCTCCTGTGTTAGCCGGCAGGGATGGGGAGCTCGGCTTGGAGCCCCCACACGCAAAGCCGGGAGCCAGCCCTGCTCCCAGAGCATCCTCGGGGTGAACAGGAGCAGGAGGAGGCTGGGGAAAAAGAGCAGGAGTTCGGGTCTCCAGCTCGCTGTTCCGAGTGAATGCAAAAGCAGGCAAGTGGCCATACCCCAGTGAAGGGGCAGAGTTCAAGAGCACAGTTATTTTTAGGAGTAATTTTGGAATGGAAAATGCGTTTCAGCTTAATGAACTTGTTTCTTGTATCCTTTTAAAGAGCTGCTCTTTAAACCAGCTGCCTAAATGATGCTGGGTTTGTTTTTTGTTTGGAAGGATACTCTTAGGTTGAGAAAAAGGGTTTGGTTTGTGATTTTCTCTCACTGCTTTAGCAATGCTGTTTGCTTATAGTTTGCTGCGGTCAGGTTTTGAGAGTGAGGTGACCTAGAGATTTTGGCTTTTGTCCTCCCAAGCCGTTCCCTGTGCGGATTGATTGCGCACAAATGTTCCAATGCACCTTTTAGCACTCCGTTTCCCTGACATTACATTTTTAGCATCACAGCAGAACTTTGCCTATCTTAAAAAATACCAAATGCGGTATTCAATTGAAATGGTGAAGAGAACACCACCGTTTCTTTCCTGTATCTCAGCCTTGGAGGTTGTTTGCAGTATCTTTGAAAAACAAGGAGGCACAGCTACACGAAGGCAAAGCAGAAGAAACACGGTCAGAATTAGTTTCCTATCGTGGCGTTTTCGATATAAACAGGTACCTCAGGCATAAGCACTTCAAGATGCCTCAGAGTCACAGCTAAGATGCAGCTTCATAAAAAGGCAGCAGAGCCCAATAAACTCCACTGTTGGAAATGGAAATCCCCAATAACCCTGCCCCCAGCACTCCGTAATGAAAGCAGCCACCCGCTCGTAGGCTTGGAGAAAAATGAGTGGGTTTGGGTCCTGGAGGCCACCAGAGCTTCTGGGTCTCCAGGAGGAGGGCGGTGTGTGGGGTGCCTGGCGGCTGGCGCCCCAAAGGGCAGCGGGGTGGTGGAGGGCAGCGTCATGTCCCAGTGCCCTGGTGATGTCCGCAGACCGGTTGGAGTGGGCTGGAGAAACCCCTTGGGGCAAGTTCTGGGGGAGTGAATTATTCTCCCCCAAACAAAGCCCAGCCAGTCGTCCACGTTGTTTGTGGAAGGATGGATTTTCCTAGCGGTCACCTGTATGAACTTAGGGTAATTACAAGCCACCATAGCCTCCACCCCCCCCCCGAGCAAACAGACGCTCCTGTGGCACTGCTGCTGACGTGGGGATACCTCGGCTGGCCGCTGCCTCGTGGGAAGTCCATGGCCAAAGCCTGCAGCCAGCCCCTGCTCCCTTGCGCCTGAATCTGAGCTCTTAGCAAAATGTTGCTGAATCAGTGTCGGAAATACCAAGCTGGTTTATTTTCCTTGCATCTCTGACCAGGCTTTAAACACCAAGCGTGCATTTGGTATCTTTCTCTTTCTTCTGACTCATTAGTCTGCAGATCACAGCGTCACGGTTCTCTTTGCAAGCTGGAGGCTTGAAAAAGAAACTTTTGGCAGAGGGTTGGGATGCTGGGGTGTTCTCACGGCTGGAAGAGCAGGGGCTTTGCAGCACTGGTTGCAAGGCTTGCAGTGCGGTGACAAGAGCCTGGGATACTGCGGTGGTTTCCCAGCAGTGCCTTCCTCGTCCTCCCAGAGCCTCAGCCATCAGCTTGTGCTGTCCCAGCAGCTGGAAAGTTCGTTACTTGGACTCAAACCCACTTTTGCAGCCGTCGGGTGCTGCACCAACAGCGAAAGCAACGTGTCCAGTGTTGATGTGCACACTGGCACTGGGTGGGTCTTGCATTTTTGGCACATCAGCCCTTGGACCCGGGCAGCTGAATTTTATCTGCAGTCCATGGGATGAGGCGTTTTGGTTCCTTCACAGGGAGAAGCTGCCAAGAAGGGGTCTGAGCACGTATATTGCTGTGCTGTGGCCTGGGGAAGTGCAGATGGGCTTGGGATCTCGAGATGAAAAGTGACAGCAACCAGCCTTAGGCGAGAAGAAGCCAAATCAAGCGGAATAACACGAGCACATCTTCATCAGGTGCCATGGAAAACACAGGCTTTATCCTTGGCGTGGCTGAGACATAGCTGGAGGAGGCGAGGCTGCCTCGCAGAGCTCCGACTGCAGCATCTTTTTCCTCCTCAAGTGGATTGCAAGTTATAAATCCTCCTGTTCTGTTAAGAAAATCAGGCTAAAAAAAAACCCCTCTCGACCATGTGAGCCTCCTTGAAGAAAAATAAAAGCATTGGCGCAGCCGTCAGCACAGAGGAGAGCCTGCAGCTCGTCTGCCAGCAGCGCGTCAGACGGGGCTGGTGCAGCAGCTTGGGGCTGCTTCGCTTTGCCTCGCAGGAGCGTTCCCGAGTCACGGCAAGCAGAGCGCCCGCATCACCTCCTGCTCTTAGCACGGTGCTGAGCAAGGGCTATGCCTCCCTGATGGCCGCGGGAAGCAGCGCTGCTGGGAGCAGCACGGTCCTGAGAGCGGAGCCGGCGGCTCCGGGTGCCCTGAGCTGGCACGCTGCGTGTCCTGTCCCTGCCGATCCCGCGCAGCATCGCGTGTGAGGCAGGAGGGGAAGCGTCTCGTGGCCTCTCCAGAGTTGAGAATGTTTGTTTTGAATTAAATATGTGTTGATTGTGTCACCAGGGAGAAGTTGGGTTGGAGGAGCCAGTCACAGAACCCCTCTAGATTTTAACTTTTGTGTATGGAGAAACTGAGCAAACCCCGTGAGCTTACAACTTACATGAAAGGAAGGGACAAAAATCCAGCAGAAGCAGCAAGAACCGAGTGCTATAATGATCTGTGTTTCCAAATTTTACTGTGTTACAGGGATGGAGCACCATCCATCCCGGCCCACAAGACCTCTGGGAAGCCGAGAAGAACAAGGTATTCCCATTTCAGTATTATCAAACAAGCTGCCATGCAGCTACCACGTTTATATTTGTCTTTTTTTTTTTTTTTTGAGGTAAATAAAAACAAATAACAAAGGCACAAAGAAACCCAGCTTCCAAACCAAATCAATTTGAAAAATGTTTTTCATCAGCTCCACGGTGGGGCTTTTTTGGCTAATCCCTGGTGGGAGTGGGGAGTGGCCTCCTGAGATAGGGTGCTAGGTCTTACGGTGAGGAGTCTCCTCACTACTGAAGGTTTTCCTTCGCACAAACATCCCATAATGCACGATAAAAATAAGAAGTGGCTGATCTGATTGAATCCTTGCTCCCTCTTTCCACCCCCCAGCCCCACCTGAGCTTTTCGGGATAACGTGGCGGGCCTCCCTCCCCTGGAGCTGCCGTGGTGCTTCGGGGTGAATCTGAAACTCGTGGAGACACTGCATGCGAAATGAATTCTGCCTCTGGATCTCGAAGGCAGGCTCTGGGAGAGCCACAGCTGGAGCAAGGAGGTGACAGCAAGGTGACCATCGGAGGGGAGCTCTTTTGTGCAGTGACAGCGTGCCCTGCCTGTGCCCCACGCACGGAGCTGCCGCAGGAGCGAGCCTGTTGCTCACAAGAACAGAGCCATCCCCATTCCTCCAGTGCGAACGAAACCATTCTCACCAGCTCCAGCACAGCAGGACAGCGTTGGAGCACGAGCACCTCCTGCAGCCCCTTGTCCTGCTCGAAGCCCAGGTGGGGCACAGCAAGCCCAAAGACGGGGAGAGGGGACGGATGGAGGCCATGCGAGCTTTTTGGGCAACCGCAGCGTGATGCCAGGCTTGTCCTGGCGTTCTGAGGGCTGTCTGCAGCTGGAAGCACCAGGCAGGTGACAGGCACCCTGGCAAGGGCTCGGTCTGTCTCTGCAGCTGCCCTGCTTGATGCCACCTGCTGTGCCTGGCTGGGCACAGCTCAAGGCTCGGCTCACAGACGGGATGAGTCGCCTCGCTGCTGACCACCTCCAGCAGCGCCAGCTCCAAGCACGGATCAATACAAATAACTACTTACAGGCATAATCTCCTTCCATCTGTCTCTTCCATCCATCGTTTGCATCAGCTGGATTCAGCCTGATCACTCAGCAAATGCTGTTGCACGCCTTGTCACTCTCTCCAAAACCCTTCCAGGTTTGTCCCCTCATCCTTGGGACCCGCTGAGCTTGTGCATCAGGTCTTTGGCATTTAAGCTGTTTCGTAAAATCCCGTTTTCCTGTGTTTGCCTTTCTCTTAGGGTTTTCTGTTATTTAGGAGCTGTTTATTTCTTCTAATGTACCCAGAGGAGCTCTGGGGCATCTGTGCTGTTGAGGAAGGGCTGGCATTAAGCAATGTGTAGTCTTTTGATGACTGAGAAAACAGGAGTGTGGGGAGAGGTTTAAGCAGTGTTTGATGTTGGCCTGAGAAAGTACAGAGAAGAATCCGAGCCAGACAAGGTCCAGATGGATGAAAGCCACTGCACGGAGCTGAGCTGCAGTAGCAGCAGCCTACCTGGCCCTGGTCAGCCAAGCAGAAAACACTGCGGGAGCCGCGGGAGCTTCTGCAGCCTGTAAACTTAAAAGCAGTTTGCAAAAATAATCTCTTGTTTTTTGCCTAAGAACTTTCAGCCAGCAAACAAAATGTCCTGTCGGCGTGCAGCAAACGGAGGGCTGCAGAGCTGGGTGCTGGAGGGCAGCGCAGGCACTGGAAACCCTGGGCTGGCGTTGAGTTAGAGGGAGCTGCGTCTGTGCAGGACTCTTTTAGCACGTGTTTTAATTTCCTGTTTTTTAAGAAAGAAGCTTTATATTATAGATTTTATTTTTGCACTTGGCATGGAGCTGGTTTCACGGCCTGAAGGGTCTCACGCGCTGCAGGCAGCTCTGGTTTCACTAGAGCAATGCCTGTGCCCCTGCTGCGCGCTCCTCACCTCACAGAGCCAGGTTCAAATTCAGCAAAGAGCTGAAGTGTTAGGGTCGTTGTTAATAAACAGCAGGCCTGCTACGCTGCTGAGTGCCCCGTTCGGTGCCGAACAAAGGGCTGGGGGGGTTCAGGCCGTTGCTCCCCTGGTGGAAGCTCCTGTTGCTCCAGCGGTTCTGTGCTGAGGTGTCCTGTGGGAGCCAGCAGCGTGCGGGGCAGCGTGGGATGTAGGGCGTGCAGCATTGTGATTGAGAAGGAGATAGTTACCAGTGTACCTGTCTGCGTGAAGCTGCTTTCCAGGTTTAGCGACAGCTTTGTGCCGGTTTCAGAAGGAGATGATTAATAATAATGCTATTAGCATCTAACGAGCGTTTTTCATCTCTGTGCTCTTCAGATGTTAATTCATCAGCATGTGACATGCTTCTGGCGAGACTGCTCCTCCTGGGCAGGATCTGGGGCAGGTCTCTCCGGTCTGATCAGAAGCTGCCCCGTGACCGGGGCTCGGTCCCGCTTTGCATGCAGCGCGTGATGGCATCATCCTGCCGAGCCTTGCAGCATCCCTGCTGCACCGGGGACAAGGCCTCCGTGGGAATCCAGCACCAGCAGGGTCAGGGGATGGTCAGACTCTGGACTTAGCCTTTCAAGTGACCGATATCTCTTTTCTCTAGGATTCCCTTATGCTACCGCTTCACCTCATTTTTTTCCCCTGCAGCAGCACCCATCCACTCCTCGCGCCCACTGAGCACGCTGCCGGCCGGGTCAGGCTGGAGAGCAAGGCAGTGTGTGCGCTCCTGCAGGTCACAGGGGTGCTGTAGGTTTCCAAGGCTCCGTGGAGCTCTGCAGGGGTCCCTGCTCCCCCACGGCACCTCAGCTGGGAGCCCTGGGATGACGCTGTCCCTTTCTCTCCCTTCCCAGCTGTCCAGGAGGAGAGGCAGCGGGGGAAGGACCGCAACGAGAACGAGGTGGAGTCCACAAGCAGCGCCAACGAGGACATGCCCGTGGAGAAGATCCTGGAAGCTGAACTCGCCGTGGAGCCAAAGACAGAGACGTACATCGAGGCGAACATGGGCCTGACGCCGAGCTCGGTGAGGCACCCGTCCCTTGTTCCTGCTGTCCCTCACACAGAGACGCGGCGAGGGGCTGGGGCAGGGTTAGCTTGTGGGAAACAGAGCTCAGAAATGCAGCTGCTTGATGAGCCTGGGGAAGGCAAACACCCCTGCCCAGGGCAACCAGCAGCACTGGTGCTTTGCTGCCTCGCAGCCATCGCGAAGGGTGCTCTATCCACAGCTGCGGGGAGGAACACATGCTGCAAGGCGTAATTAAAAGGGCTCACAGAGATTTTGTTTTAGTTAACAGCCATTAGTGCTAAAAGCAGGAAGGCACTCCATGCTCTGAAGAGCTCGTGGTCCAATCAAGGCAGTAAACAGAGCTTTGTGGCTGAAGTGCAAAGAGATAAGAGCTGTAAAATTGGGGTGTGACTTTTCAGATGCTGGATTATGCAGCTGCCTGGCTGCAAGAAGGGGAAGCCTGGGGAAGCTGGCTTTCAAGTCTGTTTCCCCCTTGGAAGCCTGTATTGTAGCTGGGCCTGCTGGAAGGCTGCTGGACCCTGTGCAAGCAGGAGATAGCTGTCAGAGGACAGCAAGGAGTGGGAAGCTGTGATAAGGGAAACTGTCTTGTGCCCTTGCTTAGGAGATTCCCTTAGCAGCAGCCTTGCTTCAAGAAAGCCTCCCTGCAAAGCAGCTGGCTCCAAATGTGGGAGCCAACCTATCCTCTGAAATTTGGTTTCTAGGACAGACCGTGTGCAAAGCCCTCCTACAGAGCCTTACTGCAGAGACAGCCCTCACTGCCCAGCGTGGGCAGCATGTAGGATGCAGTGCCCCTCAGTAACGCTGGAAGTTCCCGTGGAAGCAGTGGCCCTCTAAGCATGGGGCATCTCCTGGCTGTCTAGCCCTCCTGTGGGATCCAGGTGGGGCTCTCGAGCATGCAGCTGGCTCTGCAGGACGTGCTGAAATATCCCTCAGCACTTCCTACTGCTCTGCGCTAGGCGTCTGCAGGGTTGGGACCAGGAAATACAGCTATTTCTGGGAGGTGGAAGGACTCTGCAGGACTTATTTTCTGCTAGAATAATACTTCTTTCTCTTTCTTCGTGTGAGGCTGGAGGACAGGGAAGGGAGTGCCTTATCTGGCAGGGCTTGACAGGAGATACTGGAGTCAGGCTGCTCCACATAGGGGTCTTGCCTGCCTCTATGGGATGCCCTCGTTGGCCTTTGCCTACAAGGGTGCTTTATGGCTTGCTAAGGGAAGCTTTTTAGTGTGTAAGACTTTTTGCTAAGAACAGAGCTGATTGCTAAGTGAAACTGTTCAGAAGCGGGGTTGGGGCAGGTGCCCGCCTCCACCTGAGAGCCCAGCTTCCCCCTGAGCATGGCATTGCTGCCCCACTGCCAGGAGCTCTGGTGGAGGAAGCAGCCCTGCCTTGGCCAGCAAGGCACTTGGAGAGCTCTGGCAGCTCTCAGGATTGAGAATACTTGAGGGGAGTTGTAGGCAGTGTTGTGCTGACTTGAAAACAAACCCCAGAGAGCAAGGTGAAATAAATGGCTTCGTCTGGCACTGCGTCTCCTCAGCCTCTTGTAGCAAATTGAAAGCTGGTTCCTGCATAATTCAACACGCATTACTGTGAACAGGGATGTGTGTTGCATCTAAATAGAAGCTGGAGGCTTGTTGAAATGCTCTATTATTGTTGGGTGGCTTCAGTCGATGGGGTGACATTTGTAGCAGGTTTAGCAGCTGTATGAGACCAGCAGTGTGCAGTGAAGAGTTGAGGGGGGGTGGGACGGAGGAGCTGCCCTCCTCCTGGCCCCCCCATGTGATGCAAAGGCAGACAGATTCAGTCCCTGATGGACACAGGGTAAAACGCAAGCTGTTTCCTATTAGCCTGGTAGGCTGAGTCCTTGTGTTTGTGCCCCTGCGCCTCGGTACATCTGCACTGAGCGCTGCTGGAGGTGGCAGCTTGCAGGAGGTGACACCCTGCTCTCCCAGGCGCCTTGGGTGTAGGAGGGTGCCAGGGCCCAGCATTGCCACAACCACTGCTTGAGCTAATTGCACCAGGGAGCCCCAGGTAACAGCCCTGCAGGTAGCTGCTAACTGGGATAGCTGGCAGGCCTCTGGGCATAGCAAGGGGGATGAATCCCCTTGAAGGAGGTTCCCCCAGGCTTTCTGTGGCCATGCTGAGACCCCGGTGTCACTGCCGGGAGCTGCCACCTGCCTGTCCCTGGGCACAGCGATGGCTTTGCCTCTGGCTCTGCACCCTGACAGCTGGGCTCCTGCAGCCTGAGCACCGCCTTGGATGTGCTCCTGGCTGCTGAAAGGCAAAGCCTGTAACTGAGAGGTGTTATCCCCATTAGCTCTTAATCGGCCTTTAGCGGCTGGTTTCAAGTCACCATTTTCTGGAAGATGTCTCCAAGCTCTGGTTTTCCAGAAGGATCAGGTGCCCGCCTGTCCTTTCATTCTGTCACACTCCGGCACCGTGCCCTTGCTATTTACTGCAGGGGGGGATTTGCTTTCCATGCACGGGGACAGTTCCCAGCGCTGAATCGCGGATCCCTTCCTGAGGGCAAGCAGGGCCCTTCAGCCCGTGGGGATGACGCCTTCAGCTGCCTCCCGAGCTGCTGCCATTAAAGATCTGCCTGGAAGCACCGTGATGGTTCCAGGAGCAGTGATACGAGGTGGAATTAGCACCGAAAACCAAGCACAGCTTGCGCTGCCTGCAGAGCAGCCGTGGTGCAACCTGGATGCCGGCATTCCCTGGGTTTCCAGTGAAAAAGCTCCCGCAGAGCTCCTCCTCTCACCCAGTTTAGGGTTTTCCTGTTGTCCAGACGAAATCCTTTCCCGCCCCCCCCCCCCTGGGAAAGGGCCCCGTCCCAGCTCACTCTCCTTCCCCAGGGAATGGCCCAGCTCCCTCAGAGCAGCCACCAGGGCTGGGCAGAGCAAGGGGGGGCCAACCCCTATAACGATTCCACCCCCAACCCCTGCCCCACAGCTGCAACGCTGAGCACCAGCCCATCCCCATCTGTCTCTGTGAGCAACAGGTGAAAATACTTCAAGGGTGGGTGCGCCTGGGCATGCCAGGTGCTGGTTATTTTAAGCCTGGAGGCAGGGAGACATTGGGGTTTGTTGCTGGGGCAGAGACATGCAAACAGGGGTCTCTAGGGATGGCTCTGGGGAAGACCAGGGAGCCTTATACAGCTTAGATTTTTTCCCTTTCTCACCTCTGTTTGGTTTGTGAGTGCTTAGTCAGCTCTCTCGTAACACAGCCAGTAAGGGAAGCAAGAAAAGGAAATGGTTCCAAGATGTTTTGTTCTCCAGCCTCCTTCCTTTTCCCTTTCAGTCCCTTGGGGGCTGACCATCCCTGGTGGCTGAAGCTGGGTGCTTGCAGGGCTTGGCTGTGCTGCTTCTGCCTCAGCTGCATGGGATCCTTGCCCTTGCCCCATGCAATCCAGATGTTCTGCTCCTCCTCCTCTGACTTTGAAACTGCTCTTTTAAGGACATGGGAGAATAATAATTGTACTATCAAAGCTGCTAGGTATCAGCAGGGATTACGGTGGGATATGTGGAGGGGCTCATACATCCCCGTCTTCAGAGGTAAACCATATATACACACTTGTGCAGGCGAGGGCTGCCTTTGCTGGGGTTAGACAGTCTCTTCCAGTTCCTAATCACAAGCCCACTTGAGCTGTTAGCAGTTCCTTTAAACAGGGATTTGGTGTGTTTAGGCTGACTGTCCTCCTTGAGAGCAGATGGTTTGTGTTACTGGGTAATATTTCAAAGGAGAGGCTTCCCTTTTTACTGTTGGGTGCAACACCGGGAATGTGCACGCTGCAGGGGTGCAGAGTCCTGCCCTGCCTGGAGCTCCCAAATTTGGGGAGCAAGGAGGCAGCAACCCCTTCCCTCCTACTCCAGCCTCTCTTCTTGCTTTCTCCAAACCTTTCAGTCTCCTTCTCCTTGCAGCCCAACGACCCGGTGACGAACATCTGCCAGGCGGCCGACAAGCAGCTCTTCACCCTGGTGGAGTGGGCCAAGAGGATCCCCCACTTCTCGGAGCTGCCCCTGGACGACCAGGTCATCCTGCTGCGAGCGGGTGAGTGAGCCGCGTTGCGCAGGGGTCACGCTTGGATTTGGGTCCTGGCCACTGGAAAGCCTTTAGGTGGCTATGAGGAATAGCCTCATCCTAAATAGGACTTAAAAAAACCCCAAGGGACGTGTTGCTGAATGGGATCCAAAATGTTGCACCAGCTGCCAATCAGCTGAAAAATGGCCTGGTCTCGTCTGAGATGCTTGGAGACAAATGCTGGGTTACTGACATCAAGGGCATGGCACGCAGACATCCTCCAGGGCTGGGGCTTGAAAGATGAGGGGGCTCGGGACAGCGTGAAATTTTATCGAACTACGATGTTTGATCATAATTAAAAGCAGAAAGGGGAGAAAAATATATCACCCTCCCTCTCCCACCCACCAAGATGAAAATGAAATTCTTGGGGCTTATTTTAAATTTCCTTAGGCTGCAGGGGGTTTGCAGGCGTGGAGGCTTTGGGAGGTTACAAGCAGTTAGCTGGGAAAGGGGTCTTCTTCCATCAAGTAAATGCAAGCCCCAGCTGCTGGCATGTTGTGCACAAAGGCTTGGGGGCAGGAAATCAAGAGCGGAGCTGGTGAGGGTGTGTTTTAGGCATGAAGCTCCTAGCATTGCTCCAGTCATCAGTTAAGTGATTAAAAAAGCTTGGCTTTTTCAGCGGAGCTTGCTCCCTGAAACAAAAAAATCCTGCAGGGTGTACGCTCCTCCCTCTGCTCTCCTCTCCTCTTGGTTTAGTGGCCTCTGTAGAAGAGACACTGCTGATCCACCTGGATTTCTGGCATCTTTCCTGTTTGGAAAGTGTATGCAGCAAAATAAAAGCCTGTGAGATTGGGCAACAAAATGGTTTAGGAACCAGGTGTGCAGGTATGCACTGCAACAAAAATGTGGGAACTGCCAGAGCAAGTCCAGCCCTAGGTCTGTGCACGTGGCTTCAGGACAAGGGCTCTGGAGTGGGAAGGAGTTGGGATCGCTGCTTCCTTCTCACCACACAAACACCAGCTGTCACTGTGCTTAATCAGGCTGACTGCATCCCAAATACTTACTGCAACTTTCTGTTGACTGTCAGCCATTCTAACTGGGTACCTTGGCCCTGCCTACAGACAGCCAGTCCCTCTGAAATCCTTGATCCCAGTGATTTCTGGGGGGCAATAAGTCGCACCATTTACTGGTGCAGGTTTTCCACCCTTCCAGTTGTACTGAAATATGAACTTAGAGCTGTGTTTTGTCGGGTGGTTACAGCACTAGGCTGGGGATGGAGCATGGAGGGGGGGAATCTCAGTCTCCTTTTCCCTTGCTCCAGACTTGGGCAGATCTCCCCCATGGGGGAGGTTTGCAGGAGCCCAGAGCCTTGTGTGGGTGGTGAGCGAGGGATGCATGGCTGCAGCAGGGTGCAATTCCCTTTTGTGCAACAGAAGCAACACCTGCAACACCCACTGCAGGTGCTGAGGACAGCTGAGCCAGATGCTTTCTGGCCTGGTGCTGTCTCTCTGTTAGTGACCAGCACTGAGCTGTGCCCTGGGTTCTGTCATGGTCTCTCAAGCACCAGGAGCAGCCTCCATGGGCTCCCTGATCCCAGCATCTCTGCCGGGGCCTCAGATAACCTCCCCCAAGTCCTTTAAGCTGTGGCTCTATCTATTATTGAGTGGCCAGAGAACAGCTGCCCATGAAATATTTAAGTATTAAAACTTAGCTAAGAGCCTCAGTCAGGTGCACTCATGCATCCTCCGAGGCAGAACTAAGCGAAGCACGCATCTTTGGGGGAGCGGTGCTGGGTGGGCTGGCAGCTTTCCTCCATGATCCTGAATCATTTAAAAACCCTCTTTGAGCTTCTTGGAGGAGAAGGAAACCCAACTTTTATATAGCCCGTTTTCCCTGGATTTTCTGTCTACCAAACCTGCTGTGGCTGAGAAAACAGTGACCTGGTGTTTTCCCTGCATCGAGGCCAGAAGGTGCAGAGCACGGCATCCCTGCAGCTGCAGCTCATTTTGTAGGGCTGAGAAACAGGGTTGCAGCTCATTTTGTAGGGCTGGGAAATGGGGTTGCGGCTCATTTTGTAGGGCTGAGCCTGCAGTCCATGGATCACCACCTCTGGAGCTCCTCTTCAGCTTCCTGCAGGCCTCCCTCCATCCTCCTTGGGTTTCGCAGTGTGTCAATCCCTGTGCAAGTGCGAGGCCTCACCCAGTACGTAGCCAAATAAATGTTCCTTTGATTGGGGTGGAAACATCCTGTGGCCACGTAGGAAACAGTGAACTTTATTCCTTGTCGACATTTCTGGTGGCACAGCCCATCTCTGCAACAGTAGGTAAACACAGCACGCGTGGACCTTGTGTTTATTCCGGTCAGTGAGAGAAGGCATAGTTCTATGAGAGGAAGGGAGATGAAGGATATTCTTGCATCGCTTTTCCAGCCTGGGGGAAAAAAATCAGATATCCTGAGATCTCTGGACCCTGCCTTGCAAGTCTGTATTCCGGACATCAGAACTGGGTGAATCGGGCTCTTGAGGAGCGTGAACCTCTCTGCAGCTGCAGAGGACCCATCTTGTCAAAGATGCATTTCTAGATGGAAAGTCACCAAAGCATCAACTCTCCAACGTCTGCAGCACTCCTTGTTATGGATTCGGTCCAGGCATTTTTGAGCTCAACTGGAAATGGATTCACGCAGAAGTGTCACATTTGGGAGGGGAGCTGAGGGCAGGGAGTGAAGCGGCATCGTGCTTCCCTTCCATTTGTAGTGAACTCCGACTGCTGCCATGGTGTCTAGGCTCAGCATGTTTCCCTATGTCGGGAAGCAATGCATCCCATAATAAGCAGAAGCTGGTTTCCAGGCAGCTGTTACTGGATGGGTCATGGCCACGGGACATCCATGCAGCAGCATTGCTCCTCCCAGCACTGAGCTGCAGAAACCATGCATCTCAGCCAGGGTTTTATAGTACTGATTTACACAGCTGAGTAACAGAGTGAACTTCTGTGCCCCATTAGAGCTTGAAAATGAGCCCAATTAGCTGATAGAAAGCAATAATAGCTGCTGAACTGCCAGAGGCAGGGAGTATAAAGTGAGAGCAGGAATGCCAGGCTCCACACCCTCTTGTAGGTTTGCAGAGGGCTGCTTGCACCTGTACCAGCGAGGTTTGGAGAGGAAACTGCTTCTCGTGTTGGGGCATTGTGTTTTTAGTGCGTTCGTCCCTCGGCAGTTTTTTTCCTTTGAGACCCAAGAAGGGGGTCGGCTCCCCACTACCTTCCCGTGTCCAGCCTGGGGACCCTACCAAAGGCGTTTCCTCTTCTCTTAACCATTGGTGCCAGGGTAGTGATGCTGCTGATTCCCCCACCCACTGAGGGCCCGTGGCTCTAACCTGCAGCCTTCTGGTTGTTTTTTCCTCCCCAGGGTGGAACGAGCTCCTCATCGCCTCCTTCTCCCACCGCTCCATAGCCGTGAAAGACGGGATCCTGCTGGCCACCGGGCTGCACGTGCACCGCAACAGCGCGCACAGCGCCGGCGTCGGGGCCATCTTCGACAGGTGGGAGGACGGAGGGGACAGACGGCCCCTTCCCTGCGCCTGCGCTGGTGGCACACACTCGGGGTCCCCAGGTGGAGGTGCTCCTGGGGCTCGTGCGTCCTGTGTCGCGGTCGCATCCCTGCTCCTCGGCGTGCAGAAACCTCCAGCCTGAAATAGCCTCCGAGAGCCCTGCCCTGCGCGAGGCGAAGCTTCTCCCGTGGGGCCCAGATGCCTTCTGATGTTACGAGGAGGCCGCTCCATTATTTCCTTTCATCTTTAATTGGACCAAGACATTACTTTATTTTCGCAGTGAAAAAGCACCAGAAATACCCGGCGGGTCTCACAGCTCTGTCCCAAGGGCTCTTTACTCTTGTGCTTTGGGAAAGTGTTTTGAAGCGAGGCTTCCAGAGTGTTTGACCCACAGCGTGGCTCCGGACTCCACTTACATTGTGGCTGATTTCTCTGCCCCAGACTCATCCCGAGGTGCCTGACTTGAAACTAAATCACTTTTGCTTTTTCACTTTGCAAGGAAATTGCTCTTCAGCCCTGGGTGACATCATTTGTTTCCTGTGAGGTCATAAGTGCAAGATCATGACTTCACTGCAGGCTCCAACAGGAAAAACTGGGCAATCAGTGGAAAATATTTCAAGACAGTCACCTGCAGAAAGAGCAAAGGGAGTAATAAAAATTACCGGCAGAGGAAATTGCTTTTAGATACCTGTTTTTTTTTGTTGTTGTTATTTTTTATTTTTATTTTTAGGCAGCTTTCTCAGGTGCCAAATTCTCAGTGAGTGCATGAAGGCAGACTTTATGGTCCCTGTTCTATCTCACAGGAACTGCTGATGTTCCTAACGAGCTATTTTTGATACAGGAGGAAAATGAGGGCATATCCTCAGCTGGTATAAGCGAGCCCTATCCCATGACTTTATTAACCATGCCCCAGCAGACCTCGCCCTGGGTCTGACACCTGGGTGTTCTTCTGTTCCTTTCCAGTGCTGACACCTGTGATTTTTGTGTCCTTTGCAGAGTACTAACAGAACTCGTGTCAAAAATGCGAGACATGCAGATGGACAAGACAGAGCTAGGCTGCCTGCGAGCCATTGTCCTCTTCAACCCTGGTACGTGCCGTCACCTCCTCCCTTGCTGATGTTGTGTCCTTTGGGCTCCTTTTATTACCTGCAAAGTTCTATCGCAGGTAACCGTGGGCACCCCTGAGAACAGGGCAAGAGACACGAATGGAAGTCAGACTGAGTTCTGTGTCTGCCACCTTACACGCGTGTCCTGTGCAGGTCAGGGTCTAGATCCTGGTTTGGCACCCAAATACTCCACATCTCCTTTCCAAGGAGTGTCCTCCCCTCCCCTTCCTCCCTGGAGGGACTTTGATTTGATCCATGTACACGGTCTTCCTATTTTCAGCATTTCAGCTGTAAAAAGAAAGTTCTGGCGCTCTAGGGGTTTGTCACTAACTAGCAGCAAAAATGAGTCTAGATCTCCTTTAAGACAAAGGTATGGATCAGGGCAAAGCTAGAACACGTTGTTATTGTTGTCCTGGTTCCCTGATCTCATGCCAGGTGTTTCAGCAGGGTTCGGCGCTGTTTGGTGATTTTGTTTTTCTGTTTGCCCCTTTGTTTTTCCCCTTGTAATCACCAGCAATTTGTCTGTAATTTGGGATTAGCCGTGTTTGGTAAAAGAAGGGAAATCTGGAGAGGTTGCCATCACGCATGTGCTTGGGGACATCAACTGCTTGCCCGTCCCTTTGTCCCTACTGAAGCCAGACCCTCACCATGTCGCAGGGACCTGCCCGAGCAGGGGCTTGTCTTCACAGCCCTGCTGCAGTGCTTGGTGTTAGCGGGAGAGATCCCCCATAGCCATGCCTTAAAGCCTTTTGGCGAGGGATTGTGACCACTGCAGTGAGCCAGAATGGTTGGGAGTGGGACAGGAGGTGGGCTGAAACAGGTCTGCGGGTCACCAGGGTGCCTGGAAGGGACCTCACCTCCCTGCATATCCCAAGGGCGTGTGGCTGATGCTCCTTCCCTTGCCTTCCAGACTCGAAAGGTCTCTCCAATCCAGCCGAAGTGGAGGCGTTACGGGAGAAGGTGTACGCGTCGCTGGAGGCGTACTGCAAGCACAAATACCCCGACCAGCCCGGGAGGTGAGCTGCTGGCCCTTGCACAGCCCTGTGCCAGGGGTCCCAGTGTTGTCTTGGGGGCTGCAGCCCGCAGCGTATGGCTGCTGGGTCCCATCTGTTCTGGGCTCTGTTCCCACATCTTCTGGGAGGGAGTAGTTCTCTGCTTGTCTCTGCCTCCTTGAGCTGTGAAAATCCCCTGAAAGGGGGGAGAAAAGTCGTTGTTCCCCTGCTAGGTGCTGCCCCGCAGCCCAGCGGGGTCAGGGCAGTGCCAGTCCCAAGTAGCCCCGGCTCCCGTTGCTGCAGCGGTGGGATGCGCACGGGGGCAGGGGGTATCGTTTCCCTTTTGAAAACCACGGAGAGCAAACCACAGCGAAAACAAGACACACACGGAGTTAATTTTCAGTGGCAGATGAGCATCATTGCTGGGAAGTGAAAGCCTCAATTGATGCTCTTCTCCCCTCCCCTCCTCCCCCAATCCAGCTGGGAATGGGAGGGGGAATTAGGAATGCTTTCCTGGACCACTGCGAAGCTGAGTGGGCGCATTTTCCCAGTTACAGCCTGAAGCTGGCAACTGCCAGTTCAGTCACTGACAGTCATTTGAGAAACCAAGCGAGGCGCTGGATGCTGAGGGATGAGTACTGGGAAAACAGCCTGAGCAGCTGCATTTGCATCTCACTTGCATTCCTGGTCTGGGTGGTTTAAAAAAGGATGCTCTTACAGCAGTGAGTGCAGTGGGCAGAAGTAATGTTGGACCTGGTTTTGGATATCAGCGTGCTGGCAGAAGAAGAAAGGCATATTGTTGAGAGGCTTCGTGGATGTTTGTGGTTGGGTTGCGGGGGATGAAGGTCCTATTGGCTGCTCTTGGGTTTTGCAGCACGGAGGGAAATGAGCGATGAGCATGGTGCACAGGGCAGGGAGGATTACCTCTCTGCTCTGGGCAGTTTGTGTGCACTCCAAACCAGCTCCCGAGCCAACTCTTCCTGCGAAGCGTTCTTAAATTGCACCTCCTCAGCAGATCAGCTGCCTTGGCAGCTGTGTTGCAGAAGAGCCCTGCTCCGTGCAGCAGCCGCTGCGCATGGCACGGGATCATTGAACTGGGGAGCGGGGCCAGCAGCTCTCCTGGGCTGTTCCCCTGGAGGGAAGTGCTCTGAGCTTTGCACAGGCATCCGGTGTCTGCAGCTGGGTCCTGCTGTGCTCACTGTCCTGTGCCTGCAGGCTGGGCTGGCACTGGGTTGGGGACAACATGGGGACAGCCCCAGGAGCGTGGGGCTGCTCTGCATGGAGCGAACGCTGTGAAGCTGCTGTGCACAACTGAGACAGAATCCGAAAGCTGTTCCCCGGGTGCTAGCTACCTCAGTGCTGTGAGATGTGAAAGGGAGATTTTTTTAGACCCAGCAGCCTGCTGTGGGGGCTCAGGAGCTCGGTTTGCTGCCTTTGAATGGACTTGGGGACGTGCTTGTGTGCCCTGCACACCCTGCTTTGCGAAAACCTCCAAGGGTAAACCTCTAGGGCTGTACCTGAGGGCGGGCATTGAGCCCTGCTGGCCTTCCTACCTCTCCCCCCACATCACAGGACCCGATGCAATAAGCCCAAGTGGCTCGGCAGGGTTAACTCATGGGCTGGGAACCCGGGGTTGCACAGCCAGTAGGGGAAGGCTCTCAGGAATGCTCTCTGACCTGCTGGTCTCATGGCACAATGCGGTCCCCAGCTGGGACTGGAAGCAACTTCTTCCTGTGGTTGAGCCAATGCATGGTGGAGCTTTGCCTGCTCACCGCTGCTTTGCAAGGAGCGTGCATGCCATGGAGCGGCAGCCTGTTGTGCTGCGGGCTGGTTATCTCACAGTTAAAACAAATCCGAGGGCTGCAGCCATCATCTGGTTTGGTTTAAAGTGAAACTTCCTGAATGGGATGGTAGGGCTGATTTGTTTTTCCTGGCTCAGGTCCTGCTGTTCTCGCCAGCTCAGCAAAAAAAAAAAAAAAAAAAAAAATTGGGGAGAGCGAGCGAAGTGTGCATGCATGTGTAATATCGGTGTGTTTGTGCATGTCTCTAAGTGTTTTCTAAAACCCCCTTCTCTCTAGCTAGCTACGTTCTGGCCTTTGCTTATGTCAAAGCCCTGTTGTGCTGCAGAAGAACCAAATAAATGGTTGAAGGGCTTCTCTCCAGGTTCACACACCCTGGTGGGCAGGGTGGGGGCACCCGGGGTGGTCCCGCGTTGCGCCCAGCTCTCCTGGCCCCCTGCTGCCCCTTCCCTGCTGTCAGTGCTCCGCGAGTCCGGTGGGTGCGCGCTGAGCAGCATCTGCAGCAGACGGCTGGGAGAAAGGGCTTTTGTTCTGCTGGGCTGGGGGAGACAGGGGATGGCACCCCATGCTCAGTCTGGTTTGCAGCACTCCTGCTTCCAAAGCCCCCGTGTGTCTGTGTCTGTCTGCTTCCACTGGCTCCAGCCTGGGTCTCAGCCATGTTCCTGCTGTGCAAGCAGCCCCAGGGGCTTGGTGGGGGATGGTGGAGCAGGCTGCTGACCCCCCCAGCATCCCCTGTCTGCCTTTGCTTTTCCCTGAGCAAGCAGGGAGCTGCTCGGAGCTTCCCACGCTGTGGCGTAGGGACCCCATGAGCATCTCAGGGTGCTCTCTGGGTTTTAAAGCACGTGCATCGCCCAGCCCAGGGATGGCCTTCCATGTCTTACTTCCTCTTCCAGTTGAGCTTCCAGTTCAGCTCTCAGCAGATGTTTACTGTAGGTAGCCACCGTGACCGCCTGATCTTCAAGGCTGGGGACACCACTAATGATTTCCCACTGTAATTTAACAGCTCTGGGCATAGCCCTGTGGCTTTGGGAGCAGAGAGGATGCATCCAGCTCCTCTGACCAGGAGCCTTGCAGCTCGAGACATCTAACCGTGTCGTGTCTCCTGCCCGCAGGTTTGCGAAGCTCCTGCTCCGCCTGCCGGCCCTCCGGTCCATCGGCCTCAAATGCCTGGAGCACCTCTTCTTCTTCAAGCTAATAGGCGACACGCCAATCGACACCTTCTTGATGGAAATGCTGGAAGCACCCCATCAAATGACTTAGAGAACTGCTGCTGGGTCAGTCCCTCGCCCGGCTGGGGCCCCACGGGCTCCGTCCTCTGCTTCCTCTTCCTCCACCCCGGCCCCTTTCCCTCTGCTCCCCCCGATGCTGGAGGCACCGTCCGAGCTTCTCCGCGCGCTCCCCGGGGCGAAACCCCGCGTCTTTGCCGCCTCGTCACGTTGACCCTTGTCCGTTTGCTGTCACTGCTGCATCTCAAGACCTGATGGCTGTTCCCCTGCGATAGATATAGAGGAGTGGGGACGGAGTGCTTCGCACCGTGCTGGGTGGCACTTGTCATGGGAGCGGGGACAGTCCCGTCCTGTCCCATCCCGGCCGGCCCTTTGGGCGGTGGAGTTTGGACGAGCTGAGGGAGTGGTTCGGCTCGCCGGATTGCAGCTGGCTATTTTCAAAGGATGGAGTTTTTGAAAAACAGAAGAGAAAAAAAAAAAGAAAAGATTCTATTTTTGGTTTCTAACTATTCTTAGTAGTCTCAGTAGTTCCTTCACCAAGGGAGAGGCTGCTGGGAGGGGCGGCCCTTACCGTGCCCCGTGGCTGAGTCACCATGGTGCGCAGAGCCTTCTCCTTCCAGTTAAAAGCAGAAGACTTGGGATTGAGCTAAATGGGTGCCACCAATGGGTGGCACGGGGATGCCCCATTTCCCCCTCTGCCTGCCCACTGCTGCTGTCCCCGGGGATGCTGCTGCTCGCAGACACGAGCGCAGGTCTGGAGCGCTTGCTGTAAGGCTGCCACGGATGTGACATCGCCTTTCCCCGGCTGGCGGGGCTGCTGCCCTGCCCTTATCGCTGCACCCAGCATCGCGGCCCCTCTCACCATCCAGCCCATCCTGCAGGAGCTGTGTTGTATTTCCAGGGCTGTCATGCTGGAGCAGCAGGAGCTGGCGGCTCAGCAGTGCTCCTGCTGGACTGCGTGGTCCTGACCCCGCTCATGGAGGGACGTTTCCAGCTGTGGGGTGGGCACAGCCAAATGCCCTATGGTGCGGCGGCAGGGACCGTCAGCCCTGTGACCAGCGAGCGTTTCAGCCTATCCAGCAGCCTGTGCGTGGGGATTCTGCAGCTGTGGTGTAAAACACTGCAGGGCAGCAATGAGTGGGAGTGCGTGGCCAGGCTGCTTGCGGGGGGTGTTAGCTGGTGGTGAGGCAGGAGCAGGGGTCCCTATCCCTGAATATCCCCTGTTGGGATGTGGGAGCACCTGCCCTGTTCACCTCACCCTTTTGCTTTAACCAGCTGTCCCCAGTGCCCAAATGAGTGAGGAAATCAGAGCAGAGCAAGCAGCGCAGGCTCTTGTTGAGGGTTTTTTCCCTACATGTCATGAGCATGCCACGGGGTGGTGGGAGCCAAGGCTGAGGTTGGCGCCAGGCTGAGGGCTTCCCTGTTGCTTTCACATCTGCTATGCTTCGAAACAGCAAAGTATTTGGTCCCAAAGAGAATTCGATCTCCTGTGGGTCGAGGTTGCCCTCAAGCAGCTGCTCTGTGCCCGGAGGGATGGAGCAGTGCCCGGCAACCCCCTGCTCTGCCTTGCTAGCGGGACGCAGTTGTCACCTTCTTATCCTCACTCCGCCTGGCAGCTCGAGCCCCGCTCCATCCCCTGCAGCTGATCAACCC
>VXAV01002567.1:3756-14281 GCA_013399715.1 Alectura lathami | reverse complement strand
TTTTTTTTTTTTTTTTTTTTTTTTTTTTTTGCTGATTGACTGCTTGGAAGGGGCTCTTTTGGTCTTGTTTTGGTCTGTACTGACGGGCTGCAGAGCAGGTGCCCCCATCCCACCCTACTATCCCGTCCCACCCAATCCCATGCCATTCCATCATCTCACCCATCCCATCCATCCCACCCCACGCCAGTTAGTGTTTGACCCCTACAAACAAAATGCCCTGAGCAACGGGGTGCCCTCAGCGCACAGTGGGATGCAAAGGGGAAGGCTCTGCCGGCACGGGGCTCTCGGTGAGGACGCACACCTCCGTGCCTCAGTTTCCCTCCTGGAGCGGCACATTGCTGGGATTCACGCCCCTTACAGAGGAAGGTTTGGGGAAGGGCTGAGCATCGTCCTGGACATTCTATTTCCACCAGGTGTCGAGGGAGCTTCCTTGCCGTGATGCTGCTTTCAGCAGAGCTCCCCTGCTTTGCACCAGCAGCCTTCTGGGGCTGTCAGCGGGTCCTGAACACACACACAGGGGCTCAGCCCCGAATGCACGAGCCCTGGCCCCCCCATCTGGGGCCACCAACGCAGCCATCCCCACCAGGAGGAAAAGCTCCGGTGTGCCCGCTGGCACCTGCCACAGCAGCCTTAAAGCAACGTGCTTTTGCATGAGTTTGAGTCTTTCTATTTGTATACTTTTTCACTTTGGGCTTTTTATTTTTTTTTCTTCCTCGTCATAATTATTATAAATATATTACATGCTTGTTTGAAGAGGTGAAACATGAGTAAAAGGACAAAAAAAAGGCACATTATTCACTAGAGAGGTAGGACTTTCATTTAACCAGATCGTAGTACTCTTGCAAAAATCTGGTTTGATTAGGACGATCTATTTTTTAATTTCTTTCTGTTGGTGGGACAATCTTTAATTTTCTAAAGATAGCACAAACCTCAGCTTTTCAGCCCCCGGGGCACTCCTCGCTGCCCTCCAGCCCTGGCCTGAACTGGGCAGGGGGAGGCAGCGCCCCAAACCCCCCCAGAGCTGGGGACACCGGCGGGACGGTCCCAGGCTCTAGAGCTGGAGGTGTCCCCATCAGTGGCTGCGTGCATGGCCTGTTTTCAGTTGATCCATATGTGCGTGTGTATACATGTATGTACTGTAGATATATACACTGTATAAATACCCTCACTCACATATACGTATATTATAGCCGTAGCAATTACAGACTTTTTTTGTTTGTTTTTGTTTTAAGTCAATTCTTTTTTTTTTTTTTTTTTTTTTTTTTGAGCGGCAGGTGGTTTTGAGTAAAAAATAGCTTTAGCAATTCCCAATACTTAGTGATGGATGCCTTGGCTAAGGGGTGCATAACTAAAAAATAAAATACATTAAAATTTAGAATGACAAAAAAAAAGAGAAAAGATAAGGAAAAAAATATCTAAAGCATCAATAAAGTTAAAATCTATTTTTGTACAAATGTAATTTTATCCCTTACATATTCTTGGATATTTTTTTTTTCTGGATTGCTTTGTTTCTTCTACAGAGATTGTTATAAGCGCTCTCTCTATTTTTCTCCCCTTCTCTCTCTTTCTGTCTGTAAACGTTCAACCGCAGGGACAGGGATCTGGAGGAGGGGGAGGAACTTTTGACCGTGTTTTAAAGGCTTTATATGAAATCTCTTTTGAAATAATTTTTTTGAATGAACTTTTTATTTTTTTCCCCCACTTCCAAAATCTTTTCCGGGGGGCGGGGGAGGGAGTTGGGCTGGTCTGGGATGTCTTTTGTCACGTATATCCGGCGTTCCTGCAGGTCTGTTTTACTGTGAAATCACTACCGTATATTATTATTCACTTAAAAAAAAAAAAAAAAAAAGAAAAAAAAGAAAAAGAAAAAAGGAGAAAAAAATATATGAGCATTTTAAAATATAACCCAGTGCAAGTCCTCTTTTGTTCTCCATGGCTATTGAGCTGTTCCTCAAGTTGTGGGGTCCTGTCCCCACCAGGGGTTCCCGATGGCCCAGGGCTCCCTGTCCCCAGGGTCCTCTCCCTCCTGCTTTCCTCTCCCACCCACGGCCCTTGGAGTTCCTTGTGATTCCTTCAGCATTTCCCTGCTGGTGACACTGGGACAGCCCAGAGCCACCTGGCTGTGCCTGGGGACATCGGCGTGGGGGCAGCCCAGTCCCTGTGACACGTCCTGGGAGCGGGTACAGGGCGCAGCACGGGCATGTGGCCCTGGGGAGGGGGGCACGGGGCAGTGGGATGGGGCTGGCGGAGAGCAGGGGAAGGGACGTGAGGGGTGAGGTGGCACAGGGGCACCGCACAATGCCTCCCAACCCCAGGCTGCTGCTTTTGGAGCCAGCAGGGGCCAGGCAGCACCCACAGGCACCGGCCACCCACCGGTGGCTCACGCGTGCCATGGCTGCTGTTCCAGAGGCTGCCTATTTGTCTTGTTAACCTCCAGGCAGCAGTTCGTGTTTGGAGAGTAAATATTTACCTCCCTCCCTGAGTTTTTTTTTTCTCTTTTCCCCTTCTCCCACGGAGGATGAGCTGGGATGTGTGGCCAAAGCTCCCTGTGATGCTCACCCTTGTGCCGGGGGCTGGCTGGGTCACTGCCACCCATGGGCCCAAAACCCACAGTGTGCTTTTGAAATCAGGCTGGCTTCTCTATTTAAAGCAGACAATGAGAAAAACCAAAGGAAAGCCAAGCTGCCCACTGATTTTTTTCTTCCCTTGCCGTGTTTGCTGCCCTCCCTCCATGGTGGCAGGGAGGAAGAGGAGGATGGCATCTTGGCGAACTCGTCACCAGGTCTTCAGCTTCAGCCAGCATCGAGGTGCCTGTTCTGACTCCCCTCGTGATCCCTTGATAACAGAAGGTGGTTGTAAGGGAATGAAATATTTTGCACATGCAATGGTTGAGGCTTTTGCTGGGCAGCAGGGCTGGGTGTGTGCAGGGTTGGTCCTTACCCTGGGAGGAGCACGGGGACATGGGCCTCAGAGGTGGCACACAGTGGGGTACAGAGCCGCGTTTTGCCAGGAGTGCTCTGATTCATCTCCCTGAGCTCTCGGAGGGGTGGGCTTGGGAGGGGATTTCAGCTTCCCCTGCACAACGCCAGCCTGCTCCTCGGGGTGCTGTGGGGTGCGTGCTCTCGGAGCTGCGTCTCGCTCGGTGGCACGGGGCAGGCCGCTTAATTGCTGCGCGTCCCTAGCGCTGACAGAGATGGAATGAGGTGTCGGCAGACTGTTTTGAAATCCTTAAGAGAAGGGCTGTGATCCCAGTGCTCTCCATGCCTTAGCTTTGCAGCAAGGAGGGGCTCTACAAATAAATACAGACAGATGAGCTCTTTCACTGGTCATTTGTCACTTCATAATTGCCAAAGAAAAGCAGGTTAGTTTTCTCCTCCTGACCTCTCTCAAGGAGCCTTTCAACCCAGCTGGCCCCAGGGCCGTGTCGGGGTCCCATGGGGCTGCCTTCCCCCCTTGGCCTTCTGCGTTGGTGACCTTTCCTGGGGCTCCTCGTGGCATCTGCAACGCCTGGTCCTTGTGTGGGTGCAGGGGGGCTGGATGGAAGCAGCGAGCCCGGANGGTTCGGAAGACTTGGGGTTTGGGGTCTATCCCTAGCTCCCTAGCTTGAACCAAGCGTGCCGAGGGGAGCCCAAGGTGGGGCTGTGTGTGCCGAGCCGGGCGGCCCAAGAGCAAAGTGCTGCTGCCCCCTCCCGACCGCCGCCTGCCCGCCGCTCCCGGCCGCCTCCCGCTTTTCACCGCGTCCTGGGAAGCCGCGGGTTTCTCCGGCCGAAGCTGCCCCCCCTGTCCTGCTGCCTGGTGCCATGCACGGACATTTCCCGCTGCAGCGAGTTGCATGGATTAACAGGCTGCTGCGTAAAGCTCTTACAGATTTTAACTCATTTTTCCGTCCAAGGATACAAAAGCCTTCATCTTCCCTTGCAGTCTAACAAAGGGTTAATAAAACGCTTGAAGCAAAGCATTGCCTAAAATGAGTATCTTTCATTTCCAAAGAGCTTGAGATCCCAAGGCACGGGTGAGAAATACTAGCCACAAAAATCTTGCATCTCTCTCCCTTACAACACTGGCAGTGAAACCTTGTTTGGCTTTTTAGGCAAGATTTTCCATACCGTGCTCCAACGCAACTCAATTCCACTAAGCCCACATCTTGTTTTTCTACTGACAAAGTGAGGTATGATTCTTGGCTCGGTGATTTTCTGCTGTGGAAGACTAAATGAAAAGATGCTTTTAAAGCTCATTCACTCAACCCTCAACCCAAAGCCCAGGGGGAGGGTCAAATGGAAATTCACTAAAGTTATCAGACAGGCTTTCTGCTCTTATGGTGGGTGTGAGGCTGAAGAAAATTAAATGAAGACACAAGTGTTTGCTAGGATACTGTTAAAGGTAGAAGAGGGCACTGAGTAAAACAGCCAAGTAATTTAATTTATTTTCGTACAAAAAGCTTGTGTTTGAGTCATTGTGATTCCTGAGGACATGGCTCTTGGTGTTCATTTTGTCTGGATCTTTTAATTTATAACATAAAAGCACCCTACCCTGCAGTGAGTGCAGCACATCCTTCTGTCTGCCATCGCTGAAGCAGGCAGCAGGGCTGGGGCAGCAGGAGCGGATGGGAGGAGGGGGTGAGCGGCCTGGCTCAAGGTCAGGCAGCCAGGAGCGGAGCAGGAGGCTGCTCGCAGCCAGCTGTCCGCCCTCCTCCTCTCTGCTTGGGGATTTTGCACGCTGCAGCCCCTTCCTAGGGCTCCCTGCCCCTTTCCCACTGCTCTGGTGGTCGCTTTCCGCCCGGGTTGGGGTGAGCAAGGAGCAGGGTGGCAGGTCCCCAAGGGCTCCCTCGGGACGCAGGGCAGGTGGTCCCCAACATCCCTGGGGTCACACCGCATGCTGCAGACAGAGGAAACCAGTGCGCTACATGGGACCACGCTGCGGGGGCTACCCCAGTGTGTCCACAGCCCCCAACATCTGCCCCCTTCCTGGCTCACGGCGGAGCAGACACAGCAGGACGTGGGTTCCTGGGCGAAGGGAAGACATTACCTAATGCTTTGAAACCAGATCCTCCCGTCAGACTCCAGTTGGATGAGAAAAGCTTGCTCTGGCCTGTCTGTTCCTGCTCCAAAATATGTTTCCCTCCTTATGGCAAAGAACGTGCTGTGCACTATTTCCTGCTATCCGAAGGGTGGAGGTGGGTCCCCAAAGACCCCATGGATTAACCCCTGCCTGGGAAGTCCTGCTCTTCACACGCTGATAGATCTTATTTCCTTTAAGGGGACCGCTGCCTCTGCCGCCTTTCTGTGCTGGACATCCCCGTGTCCTCAGCCCTGGGCCCTCTGCATTTCACCATGGAAGGGGCTCATTGAAAGGGGCCTGAAGCAGCTCAGAAGGGCTCCCCACGGGTTCCAGCCTCTGCACGGCTCAGCCCAGTCACTTGTAGCCCTGACCCTGCACAGTGCTGTGTCCCCAGGCTGCTCTGGTGACAGCGGAGGGAGTGTGATGGGCCACCTGAAACACTCCCAGCCTTCAGAGCCATCTGCACCATCCGTCTTGCTGTGGGTTCTCTGGTGTCTGATACAGGATGCTCTCACACGAGGAAAACTTGTGTGCTTGGTCCCTGCAGAGGTGACAGGCAAGGGGAGGAAAGAGAGGAGGGGGTGTCCAGGGTTGAGTGGGTTTTGGGAAGGTCCCCTGGATATCTCAGTGGGGTGCATGCAGCCCATTTCAGCATCCTTGGTGGGTGATGCTCTCTCAGAGCACCTCAGCCTGCTGACTAGCGGGAGGAAGGCTGGCAGGAGAGACAATTTGTGGCTGGTTATTTGCTGTTGTCACTCCAACCATTTTACCTTAAGAGGCAATAAAGATGAAAGCCAATAATAAGCAGCCAGCCATCATTTTTGGGGGAAAGGCTGTAATTTACTCGGGCAGGGCTGCAGGGAGTCTATCTGAGGCTGGTGTTATTGACAGGAAGTCTATATGGTTTGTTTCTCACAGTACTTACGTGCGCTCAGAGCAGTTGAGGGTGACATTTTTAAAATCTAAAAATATACAGTCAGTAGCAAACTCACAGCAACATGGAAGGGAGAAGGATTTAAGATCAGAACATTTTGAACTTTATGAAAAGCATGTTTGCAGAAAAGGCTTTCAGGGGCTCACAGCAGGGGAGTGGCCCCCTGGCTGGCTGGGGCACTGGTGGGGCTGTTGGGACCTCACCTGCGGTCCAGGGTGAGCCCAGGCACGTCCCTTTTGGTCTGCTCCAGAGGACTGAGCTGCCTTACGGTCACTGTGTCAGCCCAGTAAACACAGTAGAAATGAGTTTTTAACCTCACAGGAAGATGGTGTGGATTTTCATTTTCTTCTCGTTAAAATAAGCAGCAACCTTACTGAGGGCCTGATCCTACAAATCTGGGGAACCCAATGATTAAGACCTGTTGTAGCTTTTTTCACAAGGCTCATCAAACCCTTCCTTCTCCTCAAGACATTGCCTTGTGGGGGAGGGAGGAGGTGGTTTCAGGAAGCACAGGGGGTGACTAATCTCCCTCCTGCCTCTGCCAAGGGAGAACAACCAGCCACAGAACCTCCCTGCTGCTTGCGAGAGCTCTGCGATGTCAGCAGGGTTATGATTTACGGCAATCAATCCATCAGCCTTATTTATAGCAGCAGCTCTCTGTGAGGTTTCACACATGAAGATTGGCTTGCTCTACAGTCTCGCTCCTGCCAAAATCATCCCTGGGCCCCCCGACCCTCCTGGGGGCTTTGCCGTGCCACTCGTGTGCCCACGCGGGGCGGTGCCGTGGCACGCTCATTCCTCCCCCGTTTCTCCCCCTTTAGGGACCGTGCGCACACAATTCCCACATCACCGCCTTTTCTCTTCTTATTGCCTCCATCTTCAGAGCACTTTCTTGCAGCCAGAGTTTTCCAGGCCAGTGGAACGCGGATGGGGGCCGCTGAGATGGGAGGGGCATTGCCTCTGTCCTGCAGCAGTGGGCAGGAGCAGATGTCAGTGTGCAAGAGCGAGCGTGATCTGCATGTTTCCTTATTAAAAATGTGATCTTTATCTCTGTGAAATGTCCATTGTGACTATTCAAATACTTTGCTGCTCGCCAACTGTTGTTGTTCAGGCCCTTTTCCATGCTGCTGCTGTTTTCTTGTTTGTCCTGGTGCTCCTGGATGTCTCAGTGCCTCTGGTCCATGCAGGCTGTAGCTGGTTTCCAGCACCCTGGGGTCTCCCAGGCATCTGGGAAGCTCTGAAAGGCAAGGGGGGCTTCTGAGCAAAAGGCTAGAAAATCATGATGCTGAAGACTTGGAGAACATATGGCAAATAAAAGGAATGAGAGTACAGGAATAATCCCATAAAACTCTTGATTCTACAGCAGCAGAGGGACCAGGCGCCTTGGGGTCACCTGGGGATCGTAATTACGTTTTCTGTCTCATTAGCTGGGAATGGGAAACCCTTTTTTTCCTGTCGTAATACATGGTCATGGCAAGGGAAAGCGCTGCAGCCTCTGTTTAAACCTGAACCTGCTCCCAGCGGTTCACTCAGCCCTGTTTCTGTGCCGTGATGAATGCGGCCCCGGGACGTGATGCCTGTAACAGCCAAATCACTTACCTTGAAAATGCAAACCTTATGGAAAGCGACTCAATAATTCCTGTAGCCCGGGCTCTGCTGACACGCGGCCCGAGCCCGCAGGAAATAAACCCTTTGTTAATCTTTCTCAAGAGGCGCGCAGTCTCCTATAAAAAGCTTCTGAAGTCAGTAACTAATTACAGGCTGCACGAGGCTCCAGTCTGTCACCCCGACAGCTCCGCGGAGCAGGGGCTGCAGCGCTGCTGGCCGGGATGATGGACGAGTGTGCACGAGCTCTTGGCTTTGCTCTGAAAGAGGAAGAATTAATGGGCAAATAAATTACAAATCAATTATTAAACCTTAGCAGCACGCAGGGCCCTGTTCAGGCTGGATATCAAATATACATTTCTAATTAACTCAGCAACTCTTGTCTAATGCGTGCTGGATGCTACCTACTGCTAGAAATATGAATTTTTGTCACGTGCTCTGGATGGAGCCTTTCATTTGTCTCTTTCTGCCGTAATGGAGCACTTCTCAGGCTCAGGCTGTGCCGAGAGAAGTCCAGCTTTATGCTGAGACACAGTCCAGTTTTGGGAGAGATGTGCAAGCTGCGACACAGTGGGAGGTGAACAACACCTATTAAGTGCTCGATGTGCTGCGGGATCCTGTTCTCCGAGCCCCAAATCCCCGATTCAGATGAAAGACACGGTGCTTTCCTGCTCTCCCTGCCCTCCTGGGGCTGTCTGTCGGCACCTGGAGGTGTTGCCATGGGAATAACCACGGCCTGATACCCGCCTCCGATGTCTAGACAGATCCCAGGCCAGAAGTTCTTCCTGGAGCACTGGGAAAATGCAAAGCACTCGGCAGATGGACGGCTGCTGTTACACACCCACCTCTGCTATCCTAGGACGAATCCTCAGGTTCTCAGCAGGGACGCTGGGCAGCAGGGTGAGGAGTCCCTCGGGGAGCCGGCTGCCATCGGGGTGGGATTTCACAGGGTTGGGATGGATTTGAAGCTGGAGTCACTGCAGTGCCAGGCGCCCTGGAGGAGCCAAACCTTTGAGGCGCTCTTGCTCCATACCAAGGCAATATTTCTGCTGCTCACTAATCAGTTATATTTCTTAGACAAGCTCCCATATGGTGCCTTTATAAATCACTCTCTCCAGTTATCAAGCCTGTCTTATTTGCCTGACATGAGCTGCAAGGAGGGTGGTTTTCAGGCTAATGTTGACTCAAGCGCACAGAATGTGATCTATTTATAGAGTTTTAAAGTGTTTTAGAAGTCAAAATCCGGGCCCTTAAGGAGCTAACGCAAAAGCTGAAGACTAATTCTGAAGCCTCTGCCTGAGCACCTCTGTACAAAGAGCTGGTCCAGGGGTCTGGCCTCTACATGCACGGCCTGTGTCACTGTGTGGGGAGGGCTGCGTTCTGGAGCTTGGTGGAGGAGCTGGGCAGAGAGCCGGGGCTGCGGGGAAGCGAGAGCAAGAGAGAGGAGCCCTTCACTTCCCCGTGGGAGTAGAAAACCACGAAGTGGAGTACATGGGGCTGTACTGATTCTGAGACACAGGAGAAGACCAGGGGTGTGACAGAGTCCTATACTCTTGCCCTGGGCAACATGACAGCCCCACATGGCTCTGGACACTGAGGCTTATTTATCAGTGAGGTCTGAGCTGTTACCCACCTCAGCTCTCTCTCAATGACTCACTTGCTCCCCCCAGTGCTGCCTTCACCCGTGTCAGCAGAGCAGCCAAGGTCCCTGGGCATGGCCTGCATCAACCCCATCTTCCCAGACCCCTACTTCTCTCCAAGAACGCTTCTTCAGTTTGAGCACCATGTGTGATCAGCCTCCTAGCCGGTGGTTGTCTCTTGCCTCTTTTTTAATCATAGGATTCATGATACGTACGACACTTTCTTTCTATCAGAATTTACAGCCAGCCTGTGCTGGTTGCAGCCCATGAGTAACAAGTTTCTGCTTGAGAGCTCAGAAGTTCTGCTTTGCCATTCACCTCCCCATACCCATATGCCCAGTTATCTCCCACATGTAAAATTTCACAATATGAGCTATGTTTTTTTTTCACCTGCACCAGCCCTGACCTTCACTAACACTCTGCTCTGTAAAGGCCAAGCATTTTTGTGCCTCTTGCTGTACATTTTAACCCCTCTCTCACAGAGCTTTGGTTCTAGCTCCTGTAATTCCAGAAGTGTTTGTGTGCAGGGCTATTTCCACTCCTGACAGTGCTGAATAAACAACATTTTTCTTCTTCCCATGGGAAAAATTCAACCTGAAAAGAAAACCTAGAACCTCAGCTTAGTGTCGTAAGGGAAGGGAACCTCCCTGGGCACGGCGTGTTTATATGAATTGCATGATCTGAAGAAGAATAGGAGAATGGAAACTAATGTTAGGAACGAGCAAAAAATATGGGCAGGTTTCTCATGAAGCTGGCAGCACTGACAGCACAGCTGTCCTCAATCTACTGTTTCCTAGCGTGAACAAGTTAGAGCTTGCACCTGTCTCAAAGCAGTTTTGGGGAGGAATGAAGGAAACCTGTGGCTTGTTAACATGATGGTCAGCTGATGCTAGGGAGCAAAGCTTATAACCGTGGGGCTGTAACCCAGGGTCTCACTTGGTTATTCAAGACTAAGAAAGCAGGGGGGACTTTTGCCCTAGTACTAAACAGCAGAAACCAGTTGCACTGGGACGAAGCTTTGGTTTGCAAGCCGGCTGCACGGAATCGCTAGGGGAGACATCGTCGTGCGGTGAGCTGCGGGTGCGGGCTCCGCTTCCNTCCCGCCGCGCCCGCGAGGTGGCGCCATAACACCGCGCATCCGCCGCCGCGCCCTCTCATTGGCTGCGCTGTCGCGTCGCCCTGGCAACCGGCCCTGTGGTTCCCCCCCCCACGCACCCCTCCGCGCCCATCACTTGGGGCTCCCGCAGGAGCTCCCCTTCCCCTGCTCTGCCCTCCTTGGCCTCAGCCC
>VXAV01002564.1:0-14438 GCA_013399715.1 Alectura lathami | reverse complement strand
TGTGTGGGGAACAGGGTTGGCCTGGGTGGTGCAGGCAGGTTGCCGAGGCTCTGACGGTTCCCCTGATCCTGTTCCAACAAAGCCCTGACAGGTGGGAGAACATAAGGTCCCCTTAGGGCACCTACATCATATGTATGTATCTGTTAAGGGACAGGGAACAGTGGTGATGAGAAAGTAGTCATTTATATGTGGGAAGTAACGATGGCCAGAGGATAAAGATACTTTGAAGTAGGAGGAACCTGAGCATGAGGTGAATGGTATGGGGTTCGGGGTGGAGGCTGTGCCAGCTGTGGCTGGGACAGAGTTGCCGTTACCCACAGCAGTACTGTGCTCTGCTCCTCACCTGCTGGCAAAGGACTGGCCTGGGCTGCTGCTGGGCCATGCTGGCAGCTTCGAGGCTCTCTCCAACACACCCAAAGCCAGCAGGCAGAGGGGGCAGGAGGTGCGGAGGGCGCATCGATAGAGAAACTGGCCCACACCGGGGTGGGGGGCTCACAACCGCTGCACATACTGACGCCCTGCTTCCCAAGTTGTGGTTGAATGTGGCTTGCTGGTGTAAGGTAGAGAATAAGTGTTTTCTCTCTTAGCTCTGCTTTTGCTCTTCAAACTGTCATTATCTCAGTCTATCCCTCTTGTTTTTTTTGAGGATGGGGAGTGTGAGAGAGCAGGGTGGTGGAGTTTAGCTAGCCATCAGTATGAAAACAATGCAGGCATTTTCTGTGCTAATGAGATACTATCATGTTACTTTCTATTTTTTTTTTTCCCCCGAATTTAATGCTTGGAATATTTCTAGAGGGCGCTTTGTTTTTCTGTTACTTCTGTTCGTTGATTTTTAACCTCTCTTACATGTGTCTAGAGATCAGTTTAGTGTAATACTTCTCAGTATCGATTGATACAATGATTGGTGAGGTTCACTGTCTTTGGGAGGCGAATGTGTGATCAACATGTAAAAGAAAGGTAGCAAAACAGCATTACATTGTGGAGACCTAATTGAGACTGTGCTGGGCAGAGGAATCTCGGTTCTGCAGTGTCTGCGTTGCACTGACTTAGAGTAATGGTGTGTGGTTTTAGTGTTGGATACTGAGAACGCTTCTCTTACTTTGTGTGTTATACTGGGCGCTTTTTGCAAATTCTATTGATGACCTTTTATTTGGAACTAATCTGACAGCTGTCTTGAAAGAAGTATGGTCAAAGGTCATTCCTTACATAGAGGCAAAGATGTTATTTATTCCTTTTTTTTTTTTTTCTCTCTCCCAGGAAAGGATCAAATCGATACCTAACTGTAAGGAAGAAGACGGGATCAGAAGTAGCTGACGCAGAGATGACTTGTTGTTTGACTCCCAGAACAATGCATGCTGTTCGCAGTTTAATTCACAGGTTTCCCATCACTAATAAAGAACGAACAGAACTTCTTCCCAACACTCAGCGAGGAAATGCATTTGCAGTTGAAGCTGGTATGTGCGGTGTGGCTGATGCGGGCATGTGCGTCAATACTACTTAGGGGAAAAAACGCAAAAGGCAACAAACCCCGCAACGCAGCCGCATTAAAAGCACATGGATTTCCATCTCCTCCTGAGTAGCAGCTGGTAGACCCCACCCCAGATAAAGGCATTCATTTTCTTCACCTTTGATTCTTAATATAGCACGTTTTCAAATGGGTTTAATGAGGAATTGTAATTTAGGTATTCATACACACACACATGCTGATGTCTACCTTCCTTGTGAATCACACAGCCAGTTCGAACCAGATTTAACTGGTGGAACATTTTTCGTATGTGTGAGTTCCTACAAGTTCTGTGAGGTCGTGCTAGAGAGTGTTACCAAGACCACTGTGCAAGAACACCCTGTGAGAAAGTGATTTTTCTATGCGCTGTTTGTTCTGCGCATAGTAATTACTGTTCCTGGTAAAACGTAGTTCTGTGGATTTTAGCTCTGTTAGTCTCTTAGCCCTTGTCTGTCTGGGTAAGGTAATGTTTCTTGTAATGAAATACGTGTGTGTGTGTGTTAAGCATGTTTAATGTGTCATTGAATTTACAGCAAGCTTTTCATTCTTCTGGAATAGCAGTTCTGATGCTGCATTTGCAGTAGTTCTGAAGACATGCAGCTTCTTCAGATTCTTAAGCATTGCTTTCTAATACGCGGTAGTGTGCTGTCTGTGTCTAGGGGTCTGCGTCAGTCTAGATCAGGCTTACAGACCAGAACATCCTGAAAGGAGGCGCTGGATGACCAGGGAGAATGTGAAAAAATGGATGTGAATCACAGTCAAGTTTTTTTTTTCTCAGAACTCCTATTTTGCGGTTTGGAATGCACTGGGGTTGGTTTTGTTCAAAGTATTTATGGGATTGGTAACTCCTTTGAATAATATTTATTTCAAGCACCATAACAGAACACCGTACTATGAATATGTGCTATAAATATGCGATGGGTTCATTGCTTTATCTGTAGGGTTGCATACCAAGTCAGGAACGTTCATGTTTGTGATGGTTAAGTGATATTTTAACGGCTTTCTTTTGTACCCAGTTGTTTGTATCTATAGCTAAACTGTTACCTCCTCTCCACAGAAAGCAGAGAAGTCATCAAGACAGGTGGAGGGCTTAACAATGGTATTCCTCAAGTTCCAGTGCAAAGGGGGGAATCAGAGTATGACTCCTTCAGGCAATCGCTGCCAGTTTTTGAGAAACAGGAAGAAATTGTCAAAATCATAAAGGAAAATAAAGTTGTTCTCATTGTAGGAGAGACTGGATCAGGAAAAACTACTCAAGTAAGTTTTTTATTTCATTAAAAAAAAAAAAAGTATTTTATGTAAACTAATGCAATTTTTTTAATGTTTATGTAATAAGGGATTTCATTATGCTAGTTTTTAGGCTTTTGTTTTCCTATATAGTAAAGTCTTGTGTTTTAATTCACTTTCTTGTGTTTGAAATACTGAACCAGCAGATACTTATCAAAAGCGTAAATGGTTCTGCATAATTTTCTGATAAATATTAATTTTTCATTGAAGTAATTTAAATTATTGAAAATAATGGAGCTATTACCATGTTTAGTTCTTCTAAAGCCAGTTGTGGTTTTAGTGTCGAGTAGAATATTATGATAAAATGTAAGGTGTGCAGGTTTGTTTTTTTTGTAGATTTCTCTGAAGCGAGAGAGAAGCTTCAGTTTTTGCTTTTTTATTTTTTTTGTAAATTGGATTAAACGTACAAGAAAATTATTATTCCTGTGCTTCTGCCTATTCAAGTACTACATTTCACATGATAATTTTGTTGTGAGTGCTTTTGCAACCTGTATAGTGTTGAGATATGATTTAGTTGCTTCACTGTGATTCAAAAAACAAAACAAAACAAAAAGCTGTATCTTCCTTAAGCTAACAAATACATTGAAACCTTTTTTTTGCAGATTCCTCAGTTTCTTCTGGATGACTGTTGCAAAAATGGAATTCCCTGTCGTATATTTTGCACTCAGCCAAGACGCTTGGCAGTTGTTGCTGTGGCTGAAAGAGTGGCGGCAGAAAGGAGAGAAAAGGTTGGCCAGACGGTTGGTTATCAGATCCGATTAGAAAGCAGGTACTAACAATATTTCTTTGAGACAATTGTTCTTGTGTTGGTATCTTGAATCTAATGTACATTTAAACTACAGTATTTTGGGGTTATGGCCTCGCAAACCTAGTGAACAGGCAGCGTGTAAAGGATAGGTAGGGTATGCTGTTTCAGGCAATGGAGTATTTGCAAAAGACAGTTTGCCTTCTGGAGCCTGCAGTTCCATGTGGTAGGCTGCCCTACGTAAGTGGATCAGAGGCGTATTCATTTGATTTCTGCTTCTGGTGAGAGGGAAGTTTCTTGTGTTGTTTTCAGATCAAATATCCATAAATATCCATTTTCCTCTCCTTTTTTGTCCCCACTTGTAGATCCAAAAGTTCTACATGCTTTGACAGTAGGTCAGAGAACGAGGATGCTTTAACAAACGTTTGACAGTGACACTTCATAGTGGATGTAAAGGCAAAGGGTATGCCTGGCTACGTTGCTTATACAAATGAAGATAACACATAGCTTATGAAAATAAAGAATAACTTGAATGTGTCTACAAAACCTTAGAACCTGTTAAGGGATTTAAGGAGCTAGAAAAGATGAATTGCAGATGAGCTGGATGGCTGATACGTGGGAATATTACAATGGCTGCATAAGAACAAAGTATAGGTCAGATCAAAATGGAAGTACTACTGGAAGCAATGTGGGGAAAAAAAAAACCGCAGTAACACAGATGTTCTGTTGTTTTGATTGTATGAAATACTAGATAGCCGTCATGATTTGTAGAGGAGGCTCCTGAAGAGGGATCTGTGTTTGATATATTTCCTTCAATTTAGTAGAACATGGAGGGGGGGGCGGTTTGAAAGGAGGGATGAATTCCAGTCTTGGAACATGTATGGTTAGTAATGAGCTCATGTGCCTTCAGGAAAAGAACTAGAGTCTGACAGTAAGGAACTTTCCCAAACTTTAGCTGGCAGTACTGAAGGCAGTAGCGGCAACCGCTGTTCTTACTTGCACAGCTAATTCTGCCACAGTTACTAGAATAGTAGCTTTTAACAGATTTTGGAACTCTTAAGGAGAAAAACTGATGCATTTAAAGAGGATCGACTGATTTTATGCGATTCAGTCAAGTGCAGGCAAATGCAGATAGTACAGGTCAAGCTGGTGTTGAAAAATCGGAACCTGTTTTTTTCAAAGTGCACTATACTGAATCTTCCACTAAATTAAGGAACACAGAGAGCCTCTCAGAGTTCTTTCATTTGCTAATACATTTATTGAAACATGAATCTCACTTTGTTACTGAATCTACTGTCTGAAGCTTTGGAATATAAGCACTGGGGTTCTGTAAGCACCCTCTGGGAATAGGGGTATTTCAAAGACGTCCGGTGTGATTGAGTTCTTCAGTGAGAGAGCTACAGTCCAATTCCACTTCTGGTGAGTAGCAGTGCCATCCTTTAGTTTTTAATAAGTAACAAGAAGATAGCATGTGTTCGAGTGGTGCAAGTCTGAAGCATCTTTATGAACTGTTCAACAGGGTTTCTCCAAGGACACTGTTAACATTTTGCACTAATGGCATACTGCTTCGCACACTGANGCACTAATGGCATACTGCTTCGCACACTGATGGCTGGAGACAGTGCTCTTTCGACAGTGACGCATGTTATTGTGGTAAGAATTATGTAGGGTTTAGTTAGTTTAGAGCTTAATTTTCTTATTTAGCTAAGTGGTTTTATATGGGCAGAATCTGAATTAACATTACTTCCATCTTTACTTGCTGAGTCTGTACACTTGGAGTGTGCACGTGGATTTTTTTTTCCTTCATTTGTAAATTTCTTATTTTACATTCATGCCAGTGTTTAATTTTGTTGTGATGAAGTAGTTGTGGAGGACAGCACTCTACATTTTTCCTAGCATCTTTTGTCAGAAAGCAGGAAAGCTTTTGGCTCACAAAGATACGGAATCATAGAATCGTTTGAGTTGGAAGGAACCTTTAAAGGCCATCCAGTCCAACTCTCCTGCAGTGAACGGGGATATCTATAGCTCGATCAGGTTGCCCAGAGGCCTGTCCAGCCTGATCTTGATTTTCTTCAGGGACAGGGCTTTCACCACCTGATTCAGTGTGAATCTGTCAGAATTTCTTGTATCATGTAGTTATTTTGCAGTAACAGTTCTGCAGCCTGCTTGTTAGCAGAATGTTTTCAGAATAAGGAATAGTATAATTTTCAACAAATTACCTAAGTGGTTTTTTCTGTTTGTTTTGTTTTGTTTTTTAATTATGTGAATATTCACATTATGGAGATTGAGAACTCAGTGAAACCAGAATATTTCATCACCTTGCAAGATTTTTCCACTGCTGAAAACATGAAAATCAAAATAATTTTAGGTACTTGCCTCTTTACTGAAAATACAAGAATGTTTTTTTATGTTTTCACCTTCAGCTTAAAAAATGTGTTTGGGTTCCTGCTTGATAACTGTGAAAGAAAACAGAAGAATATGCCAGCTAAATAGTTACTTTAATCAGTCATATGCCTTAACTGATGTTGAGCTTTGTACATGACTTAATGGACCTAAACAATTAAATTAATTTTCTATTTATGTGATATTATGTATTTCTTTAAGAGCTTCTGAAGTGAGAGTTCATTAAAATGAGATCTGTGGGAGTCGTGGTTCATGTCAGTATCTTGGAAATGAGATTCATTCAAAGAGAATTAGAAAAGTTCTGAAATCAAGGTATCGCTGGATTGTGCATTAACAACACAGTCTGCTCTGGTATCTTTGTGAAACTTTGAGAAAGATTTTGACTTGAACACTACTTTTGAAAAAATCGTTAGTTAAACTAAGTTAGAATTCTGCACGTTTTAATGCATCTTCAATGTACCGATGAAATAAAAATTTGTAAGTGTGTATTTGTGAAAGGTTATAATCTTAGATGTGTGATGTTTATCTGTTTTCTTTTTTCCTTTTGTTTTAGGATGAAGTACATGAGAGGGATAGATTCAGTGATTTCTTGTTAATAAAACTGAGAGATATATTGCAAAGCCAAACTGATTTAAAACTAATCATTTCTAGCGCTGCTCTAGATGCAGATCTCTTCATTAGGTATTTTGGAAGTTGCCCAGTAATACACAGTGAGTATTTGTGAACTCTTAATTTTGAGCAGGATTTCTAGATCTTACTAAACAACAGCAAAACACTGGGCAAGGGAATGTGAACGCTGAGTGAGAGTTAGAATGGTGCATGTTCTTGTTGCTTTTTAAATTTTTTTCATCTGTTTACAGCTATTTCAGAATGAAATGTTTAATCACTAGGAGTACTGTAAGTGCAGAGATGCTCTGTCTCCCGATACTCAGCTCAAGAATAAGTTCTTACTGTGCTGAGCTATGTGGTCTATAAGACCGTGTGTGCTGACCTTGATGTCTACAAAGTGTGATATACGCTACATTAACTCATTCCGGTAGATTCTGTTTTTTCAGGCCTCAGAGGTTGCTGCTGGTTACTGGATACAACACAGATAACTGTACCTGATCACTAGGCATTTTTTTTTTCATGTTTTAACCACGTGATTCGCTACTTTCAAATGAAATTATCAACCGTTAGTCCAGACACAGTCATTTATGTTCAGGCTCAATAATCTGGAGTCAGATCAGATTCAAATGCGAAGAAAAGTTACTTTTTTTTTAATATCTGATTTGACTGATCTTTAACAAAGGTAAAACAGGTATGTAGGAGATTTTTTTTTGGTTGGTTGGTTTCCTTTTCCCCCACCATCATGACTTGCAAGTCTTCTGCATGGGTGACCTGCTCTGGTACACTGCAGTCCTTTTCCTTTATTAGCAATGGTGTCAATGTGTAATACATTTTGAAAAGAAAGCTACTTCAAAACAATCACGTAGACTGCCTGCATGTCAGCATTTTGAAATTGATTTATTTTAGTGTTCACCGTTCCCAGGACATGGTTGGGGATATTTTCTGTAAAATCTTCATGACATGTTACCAGTTTACTTAGTGAATGAAAATGAAATCTTATTTTTCAGTATCTATTTTGTCAGGTAGGAGAACTTGCTTCTTATTTCTGTCTTTGAACTTCTGCATAGCGTAATGAGGCTCTCAGGTTCTTGGAGGCAGGAATCTGAAAACTGCAGATGATTTCACTACAGTCCAAAAGTTTTTTGGAAGAAACTTCATTTATGTTTTGTGGATTTCCGGTTTGCTCTTCCTGCAGCTTCCTGTTAATTTAGATCCGTATGTTTATGCGGAATATTGATGACATCTCTCCTTAGTTTGCCTCAGCACTTCTGCTGTTACTACATACCACTTAGAGTATGACAGGCTAATCATAATCTAAGCTGCTTTACTTTTTGCATTTTTAAGAATTTAAAAGAAAAGGGCACTTGTTTAGATAGTGTATCTGTTAATGTCATGAAAAAGATTTGATCCTCCTCCGGCAATATAGACTGTAAAACCCTGACCGACTTTTTACACGTGTGGACAATGGTAGGACAAGGGGGCACGGGCTAAAACTGAAAGAGGGGAGGTTTAGGCTGGACATCAGGAAGAAATTCTTCCCTGAGAGAGTGGTGAGGCGCTGGCACAGGCTGCCCAGAGAAGCTGTGGCTGCCCCATCCCTGGCTGTGTTCAAGGCCAGGCTGGATGGGTCCCTGGGCAGTTTGATCTAGTGAGCTAGTGGTTGTCAGCCCTGTCCATGGCAGGGGGGCTGGAACAGGATGATCTTCGAGGTCCCTTCCAACCCAAGCCATTCTATGATTACATACCAGCCCTTTGTGGTTGTGGGTTCCTGTAGCATATGCAATTTGTGATCAGTATTAGAAGGTTTCTCCCCACCAGCTTCTAAAGCTATGAGCTTTAGTAGTTCTTCCTCAAGAAGAGAGAGGTTCTAGGTAATTCAGCTATTGCAAGTGTCTGGTAAGGGACCAGAAATTAAAATTTAGGGAATTTTTTCCTGTGAAAAGGGATCCTTTCAAGTCTGTTAGAGTGGCTTAGAAAATAGTGATGTTGAAAAAGAAATTGGGGTAGATTGTTAGGAGATAAAGACCATGTGATATGTCTCACTTGTCAGGGCTTTGTCAGCAAAGAAAGGCTGAAGTGATTGAAGAAATTGGGGGGAAAAAGTGTGTCTTGTCATGGACTTCGTTTGGGGAGAAAAGCGTTTTTATACTAAATAACAACCTTCTTATGGAATCTTGCACTAACACAGTGTTATTGCTACGTTTGTAATCCACGTGGCAGTCTTACACAGTGGATTCTTTTCTTGAAAGAAAAATGTCTATTTTTTTTCTCATTTTGATAAAATTTCAATGAATAGACTGTCAAACATGTGCACCTCTTTCCATAATGCTTAGATGTCATTGAAGAGGTTAATGAAAAACAGTATACCCAACTGACACTTCCCTTTTAAACTCTGTTTTGCAGCTCAGTAGTCTTAGGAAAGCAAACTTGCAGTGAAGATGCTCTTAAAGGATTTCTTTCAAGGGAAGTGACAATTCCTTATACCCAGGCCCTTGCAGTTTTTTTAGTTGACTTTTTATTTTACAGAATGTCACTTTTTTGTTAGACAATTGAAGTAGGGGATATCTAACACTTCTATGAATGATCTGTACTTTCAGTACAAGGAAGACCATTTGAAGTTAGAGAGGTGTTTTTGGAGGACATCTTACAAAGCACTGGGTATACGAACAAAGAGATGATAAAATACAAAAAGGAGAAACAGCAAGGTTCGTATGCTTCTGAATTGTGAGAGTGGGTAGTGAGGCTAACCGAGTGCTTAACCAACTAAATTGGATGATTCTCTGAATTGAAATTCCAAAGCTGGAGTATTAAATAAGGCATGATTAGGTAACAGCAAGCATCTTTAAGCTCCTAATGTTTGTTATTGTAGCTGATCGTTTAACTAAAAAACAAAACAAAACAAAAAAACAGAAAACTATCCATGGTGTATACTTTCTGTTTTCAGTTGATAAATGTATAATTTTTACTAAACATTATGATGTAGATTTGCATGTAATTTTGTGTTGCTTCCATGAAAAATTCAGATGATGATGGTGCTATGTGTTGGCACCCAGATATAAATGAAATTGCAACCATTTAAAGAGTGCAAGATTTTATGCATTGCACAGAGATTGTTCCTGTTAGTAATGCTTTTCATTGCGTTCTTTAGGCATGAGCGTATTTAACATTATAGTAACCCAGAAACATTAACCTATCTGAACTTAATCTAACTCTTAAAATCAAGTAGAAAAGTTTTCGTAGCAATTTAAAGGAATGGTCCTAGCATGTTTCAAAAAAAAGGCAAAGAATGAATCTACAACACAATTCTAACTGTGACTTTGTGCTGCCGAGATTTGATTGCAGTGTATAGAAATTTTTCCTTGAAGGAGTGTTGTCTTACACCATTTGTTCTACTTGTACACACAAATTAGTTGCTAGATGTACTTCTCTTCTCTGATTTTTCCCTTCTGGTGAGAAATATGAAAATATTACTGTATTCAAAGGAGTATTTTAAGTCGGAATACTGGTGACTGACTAGTAACACACAAATGTTACTTTGTACCTTACTCCTAGAGCAGACATTGCAGTGGTGCACCTTGTGTGCCCTTGATCACAGAATTTATATTGCTCTGGTACCAGCATTCTTGAGTGAATAAAAGAGAATACTATACGTAAAACTTTGTGACTTGATGTAGCTGTTTTTTTGTGACTGAAAGCAATTTATGATTGAACTGATGATAAAACTCTTTTGGTCCTTCTAGAAGAAAAGCAGCGAAGCAGTCTTACTGAGTGGTGTTCTGCTCAAGGAAATAGTAGCAAAGCAGAATCACAGAGAAGAAGATCTGTTCCAAGTGTATATAAAGGCTATAATCTGCTGGATAAGAGTGGTGACACAGTATTTAACCATCTGGTAAGTTTTTCCTTTTGTTGGAAGAAATGTTTTGGATTTTCATGGTTAGCCTTTAAAAACTGGTCACTAAAGATACTGGGAGAGTGAAGTTCTTAAATGATTTCGGACCATCTAAGAAACCTGAACATGCGCCACGTCCATGGTACTGGATGAGGTGTGTCTGAGGGTGTTGAGGAAACTGGCAAATAAAGTTACTAAGCTACCTTGCATCATCTTTGACAAGTCATAGAAGCATAAAATGGCTTGGGTTGGAAGGGATCTCAAAGATCATCCAGTTCTAACCCCCTTGCTGTGAACAGGGCTGCCAACCACTAGCTCACTAGATCAAACTGCCCAGGAACCATCCAGCCTGGCCTTGAACACAGCCAGGGATGGGGCAGCCACAGCTTCTCTGGGCAGCCTGTTCCAGTGCCTCACCACTCTCTCAGGGAAGAATTTCTTCCTGATGTCCAGCCTAAACCTCCCCTCTTTCAGTTTTAGCCCGTTCCCCCTTGTCCTACCATTATCCACCCACGCAAAAAGTCGGTCCCCCTTCTGCCTGTAAGCTCCTTTCAAGTATTGGAAGGCCGCAATGATGTCTCCCCGGAGCCTTCTCTTTTCCAAGCTGAACAGTCCCAACTCCCTCAACCTTTCCTCACAGGAGAGGTGCTCCAGCCCTCTGATCATTTTGGTGGCCCTCCTCTGGACCCGCTCCAACAACTCTACATCATGACAGTCTAGTAAAATTCCCAGTGACTGGAAAAGGGGAAATGTGACCCTCATTTTAGAAAAGGGAAAGAAGGAAGACTGTGCAAGTACAGACCACGCTCATTCCCTGTGCCTTATGAGGTCATAGAGCTGGAAACTGTATTACGGTGCGTGGAAAACAGAGATGACTAGTGACAGCCAACCTGGCTTCTCTAAGGGCAGATTGACCCTCTACTCTGTGCTGGTGAGACCCCACCTGGAGTACAGCATCCAGATGAGGAGTCCTGAGGACAGCAGGGACATGGACTTGTTGGGACACGTCCAAAGGAGTGCACCTCCAAAGGAGGGCCACAAAAGTGATCCAAGGGGTGGAACACCTCCCCGGTGAGGACAGGCTGAGAGAGTTGCAGCTGTTCAGCCTGGAGAAGAGAAGGCTCCAGGGGGACCTGACAATGGCCTTTCAGTATCTAAAGGGGGGCTACAAGAAAGAAGGGGACAGACTCTTTAGCAGGGCCTGTTGTGATAGGGCATGGGAAAATTGTTTTAAACTGAGAGAGAGGAGATTTAGGCTGGATATAAGGAAAAAGTTTTTTACGATAAGGGTGGTGAAGCACTGGCACATGTTGCCCAGAGAGGCAGTGGATGCCCCGGCCCTGGACACCTGAAAGGTGAGGCTGGACAGGGCTCTGAGCAACCTGATGCAGCTGTAGGTGTCTCTGTTCACTGCAGGGGAGTTGGACTAGATGGCCTTTAAAGGTCTGTTGTAACTTGGACAATTTTATGATTCTACGATTCTATGAATTGTGTCTGACTAATATGGTGGCCTTCTGTGATGGGATTACAGCACTTGTGAAATGCAGGGACATGGATTTAATGGATGTGATTAGGTCAGGAACTGGCTGGATGGTTGCATTCAGAGTTGTAGTCAACAGTTTGATGTCCTGATGGAGACCAATGATAAGTTATGTCCTGCAGGGGGTCTGTTTGGAACTGTTACTGTTTAACATCTTTGGTGACATGAAAAGTGGGATTGAGTGCACCTCACCAAGTTTGTGGATGATGTAAAGCTGAGTGGTGCAGCCAACATTTTGGAGTAAAGGTTGCCATCCAGAGGGACCTGGACAGGCTCGAGAGCTGAGGCCATGAAGTTGATGAACTTCACGAAGTTCAGTGAAGCCAAGTGCAAAGTCCTGCACTTGCGCAAAGTGATCCCAAACATGAAGACAGGCTGGATGAAGAATGAATTGAGAGAAACCCTGTAGAGAAGGACTTGTGGGTTCTGGTAGGAGAAAAGTGTAGCATGAGCCAGCAATGTGCAATTGCAGCCCGGAAAGCCAGCCATGTGCTAAGCTGCACTGAAAGAGTGTAAACAGCAGGTCTGCTGGTGATTCTCCCCCTCTGCTCTGTTCTTGAGACTCCACCTGGAATACTGCCTCCCGCTCTGGGGACCCCAGCGTAAGAGGGTCATGGACCTGTTGGAGTGGCTCCAAAGGAGGTAACAAAGATGGACATAGGGCTGGAGCACCTGTTCTGTGAAGCCTGGAGAAGAGAAGGTTCCAGGGAGACCTCATTGCTGCCTTCCAGTACCTAACAGGGGCCTTACAAGAAGAAAGATAGGGAAGGGACTCTCAGCAAGTATAATGATAGGACAAGGGGGAATGGTTTTAATCTAAGAGGGGAGATGTAGGTTAGATGTCAGGAGGAAATTCTTCACCCAGAGGGTGGTGAGGCCCTGGCACAGGCTGCCCAGAGAAGCTGTGGGTGCCCCATCCATGAGGGTGCTCAAGGCCAGGCTGGATGGGCCCTGAGCAGCTTGATCCTGTGGGTGGCAGCCAGCCCACAGCAGGGCGTTGGGACTGGGTGGGCTGTAAGGTCAACTCCAACCCGAACAGGTCTGTGATATTCCTGTAGAGTTTCTAGAAGGATGTTAACATGTTCTCCATTTTTAAATCAGAATGAACTATTCTAGAATGTAGCCAAAGTATGCTATTCCATTGTGATATTTTTAAATAATTTTCTTTTTGAAGTGGCTAGACTGATACTGTTTTAAATACTTGCATAAGATACCATGAATGCATTAACTGATAACACCGTGTTTCTAGTTGTTTAAAAATTGTTAGTTTTCTTAGTACCTCATGTATGAGAATAAAGACAAAAGAACTTTTTGAAGAGATTAATTATCTTAATGTTGTTTTTTTCCTTTTCAGACTGAAAAAGATTCAAGTTGTCTTGAACCATGGCTAATAAAAGAAATGGATTCTTGTCTTTCTGACATCTGGTTGCATAATGATACTGATTCCTTTGTTCAAGTGTTCCATCTTATTTTAACTGAAGGTGTTAGTGGTAAGTTGCTTTTGTTTATCTTGTTTTACAAGAGAAAACAACCACAAAGTTATTGGATTTTCTGTGACTCCGTTATCTATGTTTTCAAATGTTATTTTTAAATTCTTACGCCTGCCTATTTGAAAAATGTTTAACAGAGCTATTGAGTTGTGTACATACTTGTTACTATACTTGTTTTGAACAGTTACTGTGATTGCAGAAACATTCTAAATTCACATGAATTGACTGGTGGATGAAGAGACTATATACATTTTTGTTGGGCTAGGTTTTGAAAGTCATATTCCTATTTTGTTGAGATGAAAAATGTCTATTCTTACTAATTTTTTGTGCTTCACAGTTGATTATAGGCACAGTGAAACCAGTGCAACTGCACTGATGATTGCTTCAGGGAGAGGCTTTCTGAGTCAAGTAGAACAACTGATCAGTGTGGGAGCAAGTATCCACTGCAAATCATCCAATGGCTGGTAAAAACAAACAGATAAACTGATTTATTTCTCAGTATAAAAATGAGAAGGCTGAAAGGATGTAACAGCACTTTTAATTTACTGGTTTATCAGAATATGTAAGTAGTATCAGGCTTTAGTAGTCAAAACAATTTCTGTTTTGTTTCATCAGATTGTTTTCTGAACATTCTAAGTTAATTCTCAAACTGACTTGAAAATGGGTTATATGCTTCTGCTTTCAAGGAACCTGATTTAACCTGTGATTATGAAAAAAAGTGACTCTTTCCCAAATGAATGAACTAGACTCAAAATGCTTGATGACTCAAATTTAGAAGAGTAACCTGTAAAAGGTATAAAAAATAATATTCTTCAGGTGCAAAGATGTTTCGCAGTTTATAGCTGGAAGTATATTGTAGCATGTAAGAATATACCTGTTGATAGCTAAAAATTCAGATGTTTGTGACTGCAAATATGTCTTCAGAAAACGGAATTGCTATAAATCATTGTAGTATGTAAGGATAACAGCTA
>VXAV01002563.1:649783-667132 GCA_013399715.1 Alectura lathami | reverse complement strand
AGCTCCGCGTTCCGGCGGCCAGCGCACGGAGCGTGGGGGCTGCACACGAGGAGAGCGGGCACCTGCCCAGCGGCATCGCCCCGGCCGGCCGCGCGCCTCTGCTACTCGGGGCATCCAGGGATTAGCTCGCCTTGAAGACCCCCCGCTCCCGCCCCCGGTCCGTCCCAGTGCGCCGCAAGTTCTTGCTCCCGAGCCGGCTCGCTTTTGGCGTGTCAGCCCGCACAATGCAGGGCTAATTCCTGCTGCAAAAGGCAAGTGGTGAGGAATCAATCGCAGGCTTTATGCAATCAAAAGGGGTGATGGGTTTGGGGTTGGGATTTTTTTTTTTTTTTTTTTTCCAAGTTGCCTGCCCCAGACTGAATTTTTCCTGCTCCTTACCCTCGCCCTATTAATAATCCCATGCAGGCAATTGCAGACCGAGGTAAACCTATCATTTGTATGCGCCTGAAGATTAATTTCCCCCATGTACCAACTCAACGGCATAGTTATCTCTTGAACAGGGAAAACAGTTTGGCTCCATTGTCGGGTTGCCAAGACCGCCTTTTGAGAAAGGGAGCCCGGCTAGCCTCTGATCAAACTCAAAGGTTAGTTAAAAGACAAAAACAGCTGAAAATCTTCATGAATAATGCTGTTTCCCCGAGCCCAGTGTAGTGCAAACGCACATTTCAATGCCAGAGCATTTTGTTATGCTGCTCGCCTAAGTCAGAATTTCACAGAAAAGGCAGAGAAGAAAAGCTCCAACAATTAGAGGGGGCCTGTCAGAAAACATTAACGCCTTCCTCGCCCAGCCTGTCAAGCGTGCTGGAAATAAAAAACTGGCATAGCGAATCGCACCTCCACCCTCCGGAGCTGCGGGAGGGAGAGGGAGGGGGTCAGCGACAGAGAAGCAGAGAGACAAATGGACAGGCCAGGCTGCTAGCAGGCCCCCTCAGCTTCGCAGGTCATCCAAAAGCTGGAAAAAGAAGGGAAAAGAATCTGCAGTTGGATATTCCTTTTGGGTATTTCTCCCTCTGTTTCCAACACCAAAATGACATTGTCCCTAAGAACCATAACGCACACTCACACTGTCACTTTGTCCCTTCAGTCCTTCCCCACATGCTCCTGCACAAGCAAGGTCCCCAGAGAAATAGCTGCACAGCAGAGCTCTTACACCTTCTGCTTTCTGCTCCCTTCCAAACTCCTTCATCCAAGTTTCCACACCTGCGGCCATGCAGATGCCCAGTGCAGCTGGTCCTCACCTGGACTGGAGCACCCCATGACTTCCCTGGCCAAAGCATGGATTTTACCAAGTGTCTAGTTTACAAGAGAGCTCTGCATCTTTTCTTACTGTAAGAAAAGTCCCAGATCATAGCTTTTATGTTTTTATACCCTTGTTGCCTTTGTTGTCCCAAAGTCTATGTTAATACCTGCTAAGAACCGAAGTGGTGCTGCGCAGCTTCTATAGGCAGCCTTTTGCTAGGGAGGTGGAGGGCAAGAGAGTGTACTGTTGTGTATTGTGGGTGCTGTGTCACATATGGGTTGAAAAAACAACATTACAGTAAAATATAAAGTGCCTGAAAATAAGGAGTGTCTCCAAGCTTGCATATCCTGTGGGGAAGGAGCTCTGTCTGCAAGGGTGGGAGCCCCAGGCCTCCATCTCACACAAACCCTAGGGCAGCACAATGCTTCCAGGCAATATGGACCTTGCTTCCCCTTTCAGCGTTCGTCTGGCTGCTTTCCAGCCAGATGTAGCCCTACAAGGATGTCAGAAAATGAAGAGCCCCCTCTGAGCACTGGGTGCTTTAATGACTTTCACACTTTTGTCCCGAGTGAACACAATCAGCCAGTGACAGAGGGAGAAGTTTCATGAGGTCCCTTTCTCTCTGTGTGCTACTACCTGGTACTTGCCATACTGATTGCAGAGGGAGAGGCTGGGTAATAATGCAGGGAAGGGGGAAGCTAACTAATGGATAGCTGCTTTTCGTGTCAAGACATTGATCTTGCTTTGGAGCTATCCGGATTCATTGCTGGATATAATTTGGTTCCGGCTTAATGTATTTCAGCCTGAGAACCAGAAAGGTGAGACAGAGACCATGTGCAATTCCTCACAGGTGCCTACTGATGTGCAGCATTGGGAACATGAGAAAGCTGGCAAGAGAGAGGGTGTCACCGAAACCTAGACTCTGCCCTTGTGCATGGTGCTCAGGGAAGAGCCAGTGCGTGTTAATGGCCTGGCCACATAGGAAGGCAGATAATCCATGCTTCCTTTTGGTCCATTCTGAGCGTGATTCAGTCTTGTTTGTGCTCTTCACCTAACACTCAAGAAAGTGACAATCACGTGTCCCCCCCCCCTGCCCAGAAGAGCTTCCCTCCCCCTAAGATATCAAGGCAAACATCTATATGCTGTCCTATGTGTTATCTGGAAGCTGCTCAGGAGTAAAACTCCTCTGAAAATGTGACCCACCAGGCCGTGTGTTTCAGCCCTCCCTTGGGCCCTGCAAGCAACTGCAGCAGGTGAGTTGCCCAAGTTTTCTGCTGGTCTCTCACTTTGCAGCCACAAGTTGCTTTTTTGCTTCCTGCTTTTATAAACTTTTGATGTGGGATTCCCAATGGCTGTGGTGAAGGTAAGATAAAAATCATAAAGACTCCTACAGCCAGCCCTATTTGTATAGGTCGGGCCTTGCTTAGGGATGGTGATTGCCTTCTGCAATGGAGCCCAAGCTCATTTGGTCCAGTTTCACAAAAGCCCATGTTCCCCTTTTGGGAAGAGATCATCCTGCCCCACCCCCTAACAGCCACACCACTCACTCTCTTTGCCCCCCCACTGTCGGTCAGAGCTGTGAGCTGTTTTAATTTGTGCTTGCTGCACAGGAAGGGCTGTATTACTCTTGATCAGGAAAGGAAAAGCCCTATATTAGTAAAGTGTGAAATGCTGTTTTGGCTGAAAAGGGAAGCCATCTCGACAGGATTATAAGGTGACAGTGCAGATTAAAACCCTGCCATATGGCCTGAGATAGGCTTGCTTTGACTTTCAGGTAACAATGCATTGCTAATTAAGTGGTGATGACATTTCTAAATGGCAAAAATAAATACATAAATAAATGGAAAGGAAAGGAAAGGAAAGGAAAGGAAAGGAAAGGAAAGGAAAGGAAAGGAAAGGAAAGGAAAGGAAAGGAAAGGAAAGGAAAGGAAAGGAAAGGATATATGTGAAATAAAGACAGTCAAGTGAATGGAAGAGTGAGTGCTAATAATACTGGAAATCAGCTCTCTTTTATCTCCACAGTTTGCTTTGAATAGGAGATGAAATTTGTTTGATTTGTTATTGAGTAAACAATAATTCACGTGTGCGCTCCAAGAAAAGAATGCAGGGCTCTTGAAAGGCACCTGAATTACAGCACAGGAGAGCAAAGTCCCATGTCCCATGTCACACCCAGGACAGCACAGAGAGGCTCCCTGCCCTGCTGTACCACAGACCTGCACAAGGCCGGTGGAGCAAGGTGAGGTGTCAGTAAGATGTAAGCACATTCTTCATCACCTTGCTGTACTGGAGATCTCTTGAATCTCCAAGGGTGCCCCAGCGAAGTGTTGACACAGAACCCACAGTCCTTGCCATATCTGCTACTGTGCAGCCATTGGGTGGCAATAGTTTTCAGACAGGATTGGGGATAAGTTCACACTGTTGGTCTACAAGCAAAAGGTCACTTGTTATTAATAACCCTTTCACCTTTCAGATACAGACTGTTCTTCAAAGGTCTGAGATTTGCTTGACGTGTCTAAGAAGTTTCTGTGCGCATTCCGTCATGCCACAAAAACTGTGTCTGGAGCTGCTGACCCAAGAGGCTCAAGAACAGGCAGTGGGGCACATTTGGTTTTAGGTTACTGTAATGCACGTCATGCTGGTTTGTCCAGCTGAGGGTCTCAATAGAACAAGAACACTTGGAGTGTTTCCTATCCTGTCAAACTGGCAGAACTGCCGAAACAGAGAAGTCTAGCTGTCTCTCTTGTGTCTCTCACTGGCAGTGTTCCTGCTCAGATGAACCTGTAAGTTTCATGCGGTCCTCATAGATTTTGCATTCTCAACAGCCTGAAGTTGGAACCGAGCATCTAGACATTCCAGACAGATGTATGCCCATGCATGAGAACTTTAGGCTTTCTGCTATCAATTTTTTCTTCATTCCTCTCCACCTGTTTGGCCTCTGTAATGTCTGAGGCCATGGCAGCTCCACAGTTACACCCCGAGCCACCTTCCAGGGTAAGTACCCCATTGCGTAAGTCTCCATCCAGGCACTCTCACAGCCCTCACTAGCATGGTGTGTTGAGAGCAAGCGTGGGATGAGAGGATACCTGCAAGACAAGGCAAAGGCACAGTCCTGACTTTCAGAAGCATCTCATTGCAAACGCTACCCATCTGAACCCCAAGTTCCCTTAGGCTTCACCAGAGATCTGAGGGCTGCTTTTTAGGGGCCTGTTGGTGAGGATGGTGGCCAACTTCTCCTGCCTCTGAGATCAACAAACCTGTAGGAGATGGGTAAAAATGCTGGCATTGCTCCCAGCACTGAAGAAAGGGGGAAGGAGTGGACCTCCATTATCACAGAATGCAGCACAAGATCCAGGAGCAGAAAGTCACAGCAACCATGAAAAAGAGAGAGGCTCCCCACCAAACAGCCATGCCATGCACTACTGGGCAGGACAGCAGCACAGAGCAGAGTTACTGATGAGCAAAGCGGGAGCACAGAGAAACAGCATCAATAGGCAGGCACTTCCAAGACCCTGATAGTGCTAGCTTCCCACAGCCCAGCACAGGACTAGAGACTGCACTTGCCCATCTTTAACACCCACTGATGGCCTTATCCTCCATTCACCTATCTGGTCCCTTTCCTAACCTAGACATGTTTTCACCATCTACAACACCCTATGGTAACTGCTGATTATGATGAATGGACAAACAGAAATAAAATATCTTCTGGCAGAAGCAGCAAGTGAACCTCCTTCCCTCCTCCCCTACTCCAAAGTTCCTTGTCAGAAGACCACTGTGGCTGCAGGGGCAGGTGATGAGGACAATGACAGGTCCACGAGGGGCACTCTGCTCAGCTGGACTTGTCCCTTGGCTCTCTGCATGGCCAAATCCTGTCTTCTTGGCACATCACTTTCAGTTACCACTGCTGCTTCTCACTTTCTGTGTGGGGAGCTGCTACTGACCAATAGAGCATTTATAAATAGAACAATGCCTAATTAACACAACAGTAGGACAGACTTGTTGAAATACTTCCCAGACAGCAGGCAAGAGTCCTGACAAGGAGACTATTATGGGAATTTTAATGAATCCTTCCAGAGTGGGACAGCTTCCATACACCTACATTGCAATGACTAATTTTGTTTGTGGAAATTGTATTGGTAAACGATGCAGGGTGACAATAACACTGGGGACCAGTGAACTGAATAAAGTCACTGGGTGACTATGTGAAATACTGCCTACAGGACACAGCAGAGTGCTTACTAAATGTGATGCAGTCATGGGTCTGAGTGCCCAAAAGCCCACGTCAGACCCAGCTACAAATGTAGTTTGCATAAGGCAGGCAAAGAAGCAATTAAATAACCCAAACAAGGATCTAGCTGTGCCAGATGCCACCACAGCATGAAAAGAAGCAAGGGCTGCATGACTGCACAGCTACTTCTGTGAGACACGACTAGAAGCATGTGCCTTATTAACACCACTGGTAAATACATGCCTTCTAGTTGCCGCTGCTGTAACTGAAGCAATACACACCTATCCTTGTGACCTCGCCATCTAAGAAAACAGGAAATTAAAATTGGCTCCCTCAGTGATGTGCCTCTGTAAGGCTCCCACCTACTCCTTCTAATGCAATCTGTGCAACGTGAATCAAGGGACACAGGAAGGACCAGGTTTACAGTGTCAATGCATTCCCATATGTCCTTCTCCCTCCTCCTCTGCAAACTCTTCCTTGTTCTCTACCAGAGACACCATTGGCAACATGGTGGCCATAGCCAATAAATACTGATGAGCTCAGAATTTCAGGAAAAACCTTTTATCCTCCAGGATCCTAAGAAACAAAGCTCCCAGGAAGACCATCTTCAATGGCAAATGGGTAATTCTTGACCTTGGCAGTTCAGCTGTCCAGTGCTGACATGGACAGCAGTCAGCAGGAGACTCGCTGCAGACCCCATTCTTCTGCTTTCATCATTATGCATTTGAGGTTGTTTCACCAAAAGGCCTAGCTATTAATGGACAGGTTCAAGATATACATTGTCTAGTCAGAAAAGTCTGGACAGAGCACGTTTCCTTTTCTAGTTTTGTCATTCCATCTCCCTTACAGGCACATGGCATTTTTTCTCAAGCACTGAACACTGACTATTGAAATATGCTGCAGTGCACTCTAAATAAAATGGTGTTGCAAGGTGAGATTTGAGTGGAAGTATTTGCTGGAATACTAATAAGCATAGTCAAATACTGATTTTGATGCATTATTTCATACATTCTGGAATAAAATCAGCTCTGATTTATTGGGCTAGCTATGATATGACTAAGAGAGCCAACAAAATGATTACTGAGTGTGTTAGTAACACAAGGATTTGACTGACATGGAGTGAAACTTCACAAACTGCTTGCTGTAAGCCTTGGTTCCTTGAAGAAAAGAGATGGGGAAGAACTGTCCTTTCAGCTGCTCCAGATGCTGCTGCACTCAGAGGTGCAGGTTGTGAAAGCACTGATTATTTTTATCCACATGCATCTGTTTCCTGTTGAATTCTTCCTTTTGCATAACATGGAGGCTCGTCTGGCAGATTAACACAGTGCTTCACCCCCAGACAAAAGTGCTGGCCACCGATAAATCCATCTCCAGCACACCTAGCTCCATTGGTGGGCATATTATCAAAGGTAATGAGCTTGACACTCCCCTTAGCTCCAGCTGCTGTAGCAGCGTGTAACAAGCCCTGCTTTATGGACTCTGGCTCTCACGCTAAAACGCCATTGAGAAGTGAGACAGCATGCCCCTGAATGTAATTTACTGCTTAGCATCAGCTGGCCCCAGATGAAGGAAAGTCATCTGGATGGAGGGTCAAGTGATATAAACAGCTCCAAATCTTCCTTCTGCCTGAGGGCTTGGAGCTGGTAAGCCCCAGGGCAAACAGGCACAGTCCCAATGGAGGCGCATCAGCAGAGCAAGCTCTACAGGCTGATTCCTTCAAAGCATCTGCTCTGCCAGATGAAGAACCCCTCCCACTAGCTGTATCCCATCAGCAATTTCACAGCAGTTTAGAATAAATACAGTGCAACAGGCCAGGTTCCCTGGAGGGGGAGTTAATCTGACATTGTAGCTCTCTTCTGGTGGAGTAACTTTCCTAGCTCCTTAACAACACATCACACTGTATTTTGTTTCTAAGTTATCAAGGATGTTTAGATCATATAGTAGCATTATTGCGTTTCAAGAAAGAGAATCTGGGGGAAGGGTTTGAGTAGGCTAGAAGGAGACAAAACCAGAGGCTGCGGGGCAAAAAAGAAGAGCATATGTTGATACTACCTTCCAGGTAGCCCTTCGAGATCATGCCAGCCAAAGGCAGTGCCATTATATTTAATAGCTCCCAGAAGATTTTCTTCTATGGACATCTGTAAACACGTTGTATGCCCCGATAAGCTGTGGGTGCACTTAAAACTAAACCTGGTCAATGGGAAATCTTGAAAGATTCGTTTTTTACGTTCAACCTAAAGGTTTGACCTCCCACCACTAATATAGACTAAACTGGCCATCCCGTGCCCTGCTGGAGGATTGTGATCCTGGGAGAGCAGGATGGAGTCACACAAGCCCAGCTGGGGAGGAGTGCTGTTTTCCATTGGGAATGTTGGTAATGCCATTTAAGGACGAAGCAGCCCTAAACCCAGAGATGTGATAGCCCAGTGAGAAAAAGCATGGACTGATCCACAACTGAAAAATTCAAAAATGCTAGCAGGGATGGAGCCCTTTGGGCTATTTCCAGGCTATTTCTGCAGCTGCTCTTTCAGAGCAGTAAAGGCATAACCATTCAATCCAATGAGACCACCTGAGGAGCAGGAAACCTTCCTGAGTAAGTAACATGGAAAGAATGAGACCCCCATGGTGTGAAATATGGGCCCTTAAAATTAGCCTCATGGTGTGGTGGCACGTTTCTAGCTGTTTTGTGCACCTGGATACTTGCTTGCATGTCTCTACAGCACAGAGTGTGTGCTTGGCTCTATGAAGCCCATGCATGTGACGTTTCTTTCCCACTTACTACACACCAGGGACCTGGTACAGGCTGTAGACACACTGGTGGGATTGCAGCGGCCCAAAGACAGAGACGCACAGCCACATCCACAGGGGCAGGCCGTGCAGCAAAAAGTCAGGTACCATTGCACTTCCATAATATTAGGCTTTACTATATGGTCTCAGCAGGCATTTATGCCACTGAGTCTTCTTGATGCGTCTCTTTCTTTAGACACTGCCATCTCTTCCAGCATGGACAAAGACCTGTTTATGAGGCTGCTCTCCTTTCCTGCTGCGATGACGGGTGGAATGGAGGTCTGATAAAAATATATCCTGATCTGAAGCGAGTTGTGAGTTGGATCTAGCCTAATTTTCCACACTGAACAAACAATTTTACTTAGCCCAAAACTTTCTTTAAAGAGAATGATCTCAATTAAGAAAACCACAACAACACAACTTTTAAAAAATACTATTGTTATTGTCCATGTGGGTTTTGGGTGGGCTGTGGAAATTGATTTACGAGTCAACCACTTTTCTCTTTTCTTGCCATCTCTCGCTTGAGTGGTTTGTAGGCCTTGGCCCTTTCTTTCACTCAAGGAGAATAAGGTTGTCTATGGAAGAGGTCAGCATTTCAAATTGGTGGAGTTCAACTGCACAAATGACATAGAACTGACAAGAAAAGACAGGGGGTTTGGAGGTCATAGACTGCATAGGTCCTGGTTAGGGTTTTCGCTTTGTGATGGGACCTGGCACCAAAATGAATTAAATAACAGGCTTAAGGACTATTGAGGGAGGGCTGAATGCAAATCAAAGATAAGTAGAAGTTTTCTTTCCTAAAAGGGGAATGATTTTTTTCCTTACCTCCCCCTTTCTATATCTGCACAAGCAAGGTCTGCATGTTAAACATGATTTAGCAGGCATTATTCTGGAGCCTTTTCATCAGGTTTCTGCAGTGATTGCCTATCTTGGCCTATGATTAATGATCTGCTGTGCAATTTGGAGGCTATAATGACTCAACAATCCACACACAAACTATATAGTCGCATTCCTTTTGCAGATTTGCCAGGCTGTTACCAAGGGGCCCACAACCAAGCAGGATTGTTAGAGAGATAGCTAAGCATTTCTGCAAATGCCATTCTGCTCTTATCTTGCTGAGAAGTGCATTGGGCAGCAGGCTCATTTACAAAATTCAAAGCCCAGATTTCAGCGGTTTCCTTAAAAAAAAAAAAAAAAAAAGAAAATCTGGACTGAAATAATCATTAAAAAGGCTGGTAGGAAAAGATCTCACTATATGGCCTCTCAGTGATTATACAGACAAAATACTTTCTTTGTTTCCAAATTTTGAATCTGATTAATTGAAGCCTAATGCTATTAATGCAGTTTGAAAGAAAAGTTAATCTTTGGAACACCATAGCATAAATGAAATCTGAAAATCTAAGCAGATTTTGAAGCAAAAGCTTTGTCTTCATTCCAGTTTCCATTTAGAAAGAGGTTATGAGGATTTATCTATAGATTTCAATTAGGTCTGCATCCAGTTAAAAACTGTCTACAGAAGAATCATTTTATAAACTTTTTTTTTATTCAAAACATGGTTCTTGATGAGAGTCCTCTCAGGAAATTCATGGATCCTCTTTGTGAAGTTGCTTTCAATAAAAAATGTGAACAGGAAAAGTGAGGACAGAACTACATATGGAGCCCAGCTTTCAGAAGGACTTCAGCTATCTCATGAAAAAACTACAGAATAATCTATATATGTTCCTTCTTCCATTATTAATTATTAAATGCAGCCTGTGTAAATCAATCAATCAAATGAATTCTAATGTTAGTTCATTGTGGTCATATTTACTGATCCATTATTATTATTAATATAATCATCACTGTTATTATGGAAGTGCCTGGAAGTTTTAATCTAGGCTAGAGCTCCACTGTGCTGATATTGAACCCTCACAAAAACATTGTACCATCATAATGAAAGATACCTCTGATTCCTATTAATTTAGTGCTCCAAGGCACTGCTTTTGGGATGCCTTCATGGTTTCAGATCCAAGTACAAGTGCAGGTGCTTCTCTGCACCCAGGCCAAAGCAAAGACAGGACTCTTATTCTATGTCCAGAGTTGACCAAGATGTCTCCAAGCTACCTGAAAGAAGGCCTTTCTCTCATCCTACTGCAGGCAACTGCAACCTCCTCCTGCTCTGGCTGTCCTTTGGCTGTTCCTCAGAGCTGTCACAGTTTCCTGCTGATGGGGAGGAAGGAAACAGGAACCTCTGAGTATGAGCACATTCAAGCAACACAGAATTTGCCCTTGCCTATCTGTGTAGGGAGTGTCAGAGTGTCACTCTTATGCTGAGAGGCAACCCAGAGCAATGCACCATGAAGGTCTTACTTTCATAGGTTTTAACTAATCCTTTCCCCAATACATACATAAATAGATAAAATCAGCTGCAAGCACACTGCTGTACAGCAATGATAGTGCTGCTGTGCATGTAAGTCTATTAATCTATGAATGGTTGTATAGCTGACACTGCCTTCAGGGCAGGGATGGAGTAGATCAAGGTCAACAGCATTTAAATGGTGCTATTCTAGCTTGTGGTTATCATCCCTGAAGCAAAGGTTATGCAGGATAGCAAGAACTCATCAGTGGCTGAAAGATACAGACCCTCAAAGAAGCAAAAACCCACCGCTGCACAGACCAGCAGAACTATTAACCTCTGTGGAAAAACCTCTTCTGGCGACTCAGGGAGTGAAGCAAAGGCAACAGCAGGGCGCCCTCAAACCTCTCAGGTTTCACTTTCAGGATGGCAAGGCCTCTGCCTCCAGCCTTGCCATGTGCCTCTGAAAACCAGCACCTGTCTTCTTGCATGGATGGCATCTCCAGATCTGCTCAGGACTCCACTTCTTTGGCTCTGTGATAGTCAGGACACTGCAAAAGTATGCACTTTCCGCACAACAGAAAAAGACCAGAGAAGGAAATTCAAAGGAAATACTTTGTCTGGGAGCTCACAGGTGATTCTGAAAAGGGTGAGGGAGCCGACAGTAAATACTAATTTAAAATAGTTGCTGTGTGAATGGAGCTTGCTTTGCACCTTCCCAGCTGCACTGACAGTAACTGGGATGGCAGCAAGGCAAGGATCCCCACTGACATCTGTGCTCAACCACCCCCTATGGAAAGCTCAACACTGAGAGGGACATGCAGTCTCCACAACAGTTAACAACTTGGCTTTTCTACTGCAAGCAGCTGTTTGAAATGTAGGACATGTTTTCTGAGAGACAGCCGACTGCCTACTAGGCAGCATGAGGAGGTCGACTTTATATGGCACTGGTCATCAGCTCTCAGATACTTGTGTTTGTTGTCTTCAGTCTGAACCGTTGCTTAAAGGTGACTTGGACTGATATTTTCAGAGGACATAAGTGAGTGTGAAGATCTCTGTGCCTGAATATGTAAGAGGGAACATTTCAGGAGTTTTATTTTCTTCAAGGATGTTTTCAATGTTTTATGCAAACCAAGTTCTTTCAAGATACGTCACCCTGAACACTTGTAATTACTAGTCAGTTTTTGAAAAACTCTTTTGCAAATTCAGTCATATTTCCAGTTATCTGAATGAGTCAGCTTCACACTTGACAAGAAGCATGTATGTCTGCAAATTGACACAGAGTACGGACGAGAAAATTATCTGTCCATCAGATTTCTTAGCACATTACCTTGGATCTAGTCAGACTGGAAGTCTCCTAGAACCAGGTCTTCTGAAGTGTTTTGGCATTTCCATTTTCATCTCAGAAAAAGGATCAGGATCATGTGGCAGAGAAGGCGAAACTGTATAAACCATTTCAACCTTCAGAAAACATTCAGCTGAGGTGTGGCTGAATTATTACCATCAAATATTGAAGGGAACAGAGCAGGCTTTCTTTCCTTCAAATTCTCATCCCAAGGCATTTTATAAACTATAAGTTCCCAGGCAGTGCTCATGTATGTATACGTGTGCATGCTGCTCAGTGTGAAACATCCATAAGGATGGAAAATAGGGAAAATATATAGAGAAATAGTAATTATCTTTGAAACTAGGTGACTTGGTAGTAAGAAAGAGACAGAGGCTATGTCTATAGGGACATGTCATACTGAGGTCACCGTCAGTTCACATACACATTAAGTGTAACTGGTAGACAGAATTTATCTTCCAAAAATGACTTGCGTATTAACAAGGAGGAATAAGAACTTCTCCAGCTTTGCTCTTGGCAAATTTTTATAGTTCATGTGTCCCAGGAAGAAAGACACTGGTCTTTAGTGATGGCTGAGTGCTCCTGGAGTGTCAGGGCTCAAGAGCTGAGATTCAAGTTTTAAGGAAGTAAGTGGCAGGAACAGACCTCGTCAGGTCTGGTAGCTTTCCTTTCATTGTGCATCCTTAGCGTTGCTCACAGAGCAAGTAAGTCAGCAAGGCTGCTTATTACTCGTCCTCATGCTCACATATTGCATGTCAAAACAAATGAAAGTGCAGACACTTTTAAACATGGCTGCAAGACAAACGTGAATGCATTTCGGAATCTGAGAGTGACTTAATCCAGCCCTCTCTTTTGATGAGGGAGAAAGCGAGTTTAGGAAAAAGTATTGCATCTTCAAGAATGTGGACAAATGTAACGTTTCACAACGCACTGAGGAAAGTATGAATTTCATGAGAAAGTGAAAAATCTGCCCCAAAATCACCTTATTTTAAGCATTGGTGCATATATTCATGTTGACATGGCAAGACAACAATATGCCAAACTACCACACAGGGAATATCTGAGCTAGTAAATTATTTCTTTAAAATGAACATAACAGCTATGCTGGTTCTTGGCAAATTGTGGTTGACAGTTGCAAAAAGCATTTCCATTGGTTATTTTGGAAGTTATGAGTATACAGTTTGAGACAGACAAACAGGGCTGATCACAGCCTTTTCTGTGGAAACCTGTCTACAGAAGAACAGCTTGCCCAGAGTTGTTTCTCTCTTCACTTGGGAATAACTCTTTGTGTGTAGTTTACAGAAACCTCTTTACAATGCATATCAGCCAGTTTCATAAACAGGAGCTAGAAGTTAACCCTTGTAAATAGAATATATTGAATGATCAGTCAGTCCCTCCAGAGGGAATCCATTTTTCCAAGCCTCTTTTTAAGTGTTTTTTTTTTTTTTTTTTTTTTTTTTCCTTGTGCCACAGGTAGGTAGGTAAAACGCAATCATGGGATTAAAATAGCTAAGAACTTGGGACAGACTTTCCAAGGAATAGGAACACACTTTTTACATACTTCCTGTGGTCATGTAGAAGTACAATCATTTATAGCCTGGAAATTAAAAACTTGCCCTTCTAACGTTTGTTATTCTTCTTACTACCTAAATGCAGGGCAATATATATATCTCTATCAAGTCTCACGTACTCTATTGGTTTTAATAGAAGCTATTTGGCTGCCTTTCCATATGTCAAGCTGCTACTTTTTGTGCTTTAAGCTGAGCACAATAATCTAGAGATTAATAAAAAAAGTAGCAGGGTAAGTCAAAATATTTTTCAAAGCTAGTAACGTTTGGGTCATGAGAACTGGACTGAAAATCTGAGCTTCGGAGATCTGACTGGTACCTAGTTAAGAGATCATAATCACGTAAAGGGTTAATATCTGCTCCTCCAGATGTGAACTTCATTAATTTAATCTAAAACATCTTGAGACATAATAATACACATATTTTCAATTACAACAATTATTTAAACAGCTCTAATCTTGCACTTCATGAAACCATTTACATTCACTCTAATGTCAAGCTCTGCAGGGGAATATTTTAACACAGGAAATGTAGCATCTTCTAATTACAGTACTTCTGTAAAACAGAAACAAAACTGAGTTTGTGAAGGCTGAGCTGAGAGGAGGGACTACTCCATGTCAGACAGGGATGCAGAAACGCCAGGGCTGGTAGCAGACAGATGGGCATGTTACGTTTTCCTCTGCGAAGGCATTAACACACATGCCTAGGAAAAGATGTACTGCGATCACAAAATGTGCGTGTCGTTTTGGAGTAAGATCACACTCTCTTTAACTGAGTTATAGTTGTATATGACCTATAGTTATAAGTCATAAAATATGATTACTATGTTTTATATGCTCTGATCTTCCTACAAGCCGGACACAACACACCACAGTCACAGCCCAAAAATCACATGTGGAAGAAATAACACCTATGCAATACTTTCATTTTCTCATTCAGAACAAGTGAGGCAATTCTGGCGTCTGCCATCTACTCTGGAAAGAAAGCAGCAAAAGGCAGCACAGTACTTCTCTGACAGTCAGGGTGTCTTAAAGCACCTGTCCCATTTCACTCTTGGGGCTTCGCTTTGCCTCCAAAGGGCTCTGTGGTGCTCATGCTGAGGGCAGCTGCCTCTGGTGGGCCTCCTGCATGGCTGCATGCAGCTCAGCCCTTGGGATCACACAGCAGCTCAGCTGAGAAATGAGTCCTCCAGTTCTCCTGTGAAATCACATCTTTGATCCTGCTTTTATGCCATTCTTAAAAAATGCGAATTCCTTAGGTTACAGTAGGGCAACACATGAAAATATGACAGCAAATCATATGCAGACAGGCCTTAGACAAGGTTTGAGCCCCCTGGTCAGAGAGGCAGCTTTGGATGTATGAAGCCTGCAAGATAAAATAATAGAGAAGGAGTGGGTGGGAGGCAGAAAAGGCTCATAATAAAATGACAAATTTGATGGCCTGGAGAGCTGATGACAATTGAAAAGAAAGGAAGCTAAGTTTGTAAAAGGAGAAACTGAGAATGCTTTTTTCCTTCTCAAAGATGAACAACTGACAAATTACTCAGGGATATAATTATGTCAGAAATAGTTGGGGGGAGGGGGGCTGAAGCAGAACAGGTGGGATAGAGATTGATAGGATGAAAACAAGAACAAAACTCAGTGAATGAGAGGCTGAAGATGCAGAAAGATGAAGGGAACGAGCCAAAAAACCTAACAGCTGGAAAGAAAGTGTGGGGGACCTGCCAGAGCGGCAGAAGAAGTCCATCAAAAATGAGGTAAGAGCAACTTAGAACTAATTGCTGTGAAAGCCAGGATGTCATGCTGATGTACTGAAACTTTAAGGATATGTCAGGAAAACTGGTATAAATTTATAGATGAGAAAACTTCAGATTATTACTCTAGACATGATGCTGATGCTGCATCAGTGTGTTGTCCTCCAAGGGAGTGGAACTAAACGCACTGCCAGTATGAGTAGGGGGGTGTGCAACAGATGATCACAGCCAGTTGAAATTCACTGCTAGTTGGGTTCCATGCTGCAGTCTTTACAAATCCTACCCTTACCTTCCATTTTCCTGTTATCTGATAAGATTTTCCCCAGTGGCAACCATGACATGTAATAGTCTGAAAGTGATACGTTAGTAGACAACACCTGTTTACACTAGAACCCTTTATATGGCATGATGCACAAACAGCAAAGACTATTTCTGCCAAGAGAGAGTTGCCCTAAAGAGCTTTTCTGTCACATCATTACACCCAGACATCAAAATATGTATGCATCCTTTGGAGCCGCAGCAGCTTTTCTTCTTTGAACTTGACTGGACCACTGTCTACAGCTGACAAAATGATGGCAGAAAGGGAGGCATGGAAATACTTCCTTCCTAGAATGAATATATGCATATATTCAAACTCTGTATCAACTACAAGTGATTACCTCAGCTGACCGGTGATCTATTTCGGTGGTGCTACGCCTATGCTGTAAAGGCACACAACTGCCCCCCTCCCTGACCCTACACCCCACTTGGCAAAAGGCTGCTCGCCAGCAGCCAACACAACAAATAGGGTAGTTCTTGTAAGCGCTCTGATACACACAAAGAAATCAAAATCTGTCTTAAAATAATAAAGCAATCTTTTGTGTAAAAAGTTTCCAAATGTAGCAAAGGCTCATCCATCCAATAACAACCCCCCAGCCCACCTGCCAGTAGGAAGGCTGGGCAGTGCAGGGGACTGGGGCAAGGAGGGGTGATGGGGGGGGGTATTTTTTTTCAAATTGCAATTGTTTGGGTTGCTGATCCAAGGTAAATGGCAAGAAATCGAAAAACACCCCCAACACACATATTTCAACCAAAGCCAGCGCTTGGGATTATTTTTTCCCCTCTGTGTCTGTTTGAAGGTATTCTCCCCAGTTGACAAGCACGTGTTTTGGAGACCATTGAAAAGTTTCTGCCATAAATAGAGGAGGCAGCTTGGCTTAAGTGTTGCTAGGGAATACCTGGCAACAGGCAACAATAGTCCTTTTAGAGAGCCCAGGGCAAACAGTGACCGTGGTAATGGGGTGGGCTTAAGGGAGGCTCCTTGCCCAAGACCCCTCCACTCACACTGCGCCTCCAGCCCTGGACTGTGTTCCGGAAATTCCCCTCACAAAGCTCCCCATTCAATGGGAGGCGGGCCTGTGCGTGTGCTTTCTGGTGGGGAGGGAGATGTGGAGGGAGGGAGGGGGCCTTCTTGCAAAAAAAAAAAAAAAAAAAAATCCAAAGTTTTCTGATTTTTTTTTTTTTTTTGCAAAGGCTAAAAGAAGCACAGAAAGTGCTAACTTTGTAAAAGAAGCTGAAAAGGTTCAGAAGGGAGCATAATGGGGCCAGGGAATGCCCCGTGAATTTTGAACAGAGAGCAGAAAAGAGACTCTAAAAAGCAATTAGTGATGCTGCTTGTCGCTGAAGAGGAAGCCTGAAGGAGGTGGGAAGACGCAAAAGGAAGAGGGCAACTCCAATCACTTAGTAAAGCAGGAGGGAAGGGGGGCACAGGGCTGGAGACAGGCGCCTTCTGCGATGCTGGCATTGGGACGGGAGGGAGGCACACGGCAAGGGCAGCGGCAAGGCGTGCTGACAGCAATAGGAGCAAGCCAAGCTGGGTCTTGGCTTCACCTCCTCTCCCCTGCTCATTTCTGCAAACCAGTGGAAACAGAGGGCCGGGCTGCTCTCTCCCAGCTAGCACAACACACCTCACATCCTCACCAGTGTCTGCAAGGAGGGCTTCCTGGCCACCTCACTCCATTTCCAGGGCCTGCGCATACCCCTGTTTGACCCCAGTGCAAAACAAAAACGACACTGTCCACTCATTAGCTGGGAGTTGTTAGGAGGGAAAAAAAAAA
>VXAV01002563.1:627366-649776 GCA_013399715.1 Alectura lathami | reverse complement strand
AAAAAAAAAAAAAAAAAAGTGAGAGACAAAAAAGGGCTGTCTGAAAATTCCTGAACAGCTATAACCTTAATGGGTTGTCAGAAGTCTGCTGGCAGCAGGGTGAGGGCAGCCAATCCCCCTCTAGTCTTTTGTCCCAGACATTGTTCAGGATCAGTGGTAGCTCATTAGGTCGGGACAGTAATATTCCTAACGATCCTGCAGGGCTGAGCCTTCAGACTGTCTTCAGCTGTTTTCCTGCTGTCAGTCTGGTTCACAGAGCGGTATTTATCTCAACAGAAATACTTCTGTGGAAGGCACTATTTACCTCCCCGATCACCAACCTTCGGTGAAAGCTGCATCTAGAAGGGAGAAAGGGGAAGCTGGCTGCCATGTCTGCATGCACAGAGGTGTTATACAGTGGCAGTCAAGCTGGAAAAGACAAGTAGCTGGAGCCTTGGCCCACCATTTGGCCTTACATTTTGCCTCCTTGTATTTCAAACTCCATCTGAAAACTAAGGGTAATCACCCATTTTATATTCTATGGGAGGTAGAGAACAAAATATTAGAGTGTGAGGCTTTGAGGAAATGCGCCAGGTTAATAGCTAAAAATTAATACCTTTCCTGCATTCAGGAGTCTTAGAAGGGCCGGATTTTGTTTTTATGGTTTCTAGCTTAAAAAAAAAAAAAAAAAGAACATAAATTCTGTAAATTAGAATCTTTTTTTTTTTTTTTTTTTTTTTTTAGTGGTGTATAATACCCCTTACACCCCGTATTTATTTCCGGCCTAGCATCATGCATCTGCTGAGGAAGAGAGTAGAATTAAAACCTCTCCTCAGGCACCCCCACCCCTAGAGCCTGGATGCAGGCCTGAGTCCAATTCCCTGAGAGATCAAATCCCAGTCCTGATCATACATGCATCTGATGGTAAATCTAACATGATTTATTAGCAAAGAGATGAAACTAAAGGAGAACTGAACATTCAATAGATTTCCTTGTCAATAAGCAACACATTATACATCCACTTGTCAATCTCATCAGTCACAGAGAGCAAATTGCGTCCTTGTTCTCTGCTCACTCCGAGAGGTTACTTAAGTGTTTAAGGCTGAAGGTTTTCTAAGGAGTCTGAGAGCTGCCTGCAGCTGCCCTAGATCCCTATTAACAACAAGCCAAACTAACAAATAATGATTTCCTTATTTATTTTGTGTTAGAAAACTGGGTGGACAATGACCTGTTCTCTAAAACAAAGGGGCACAAACTACTCATCCCTTTCACTGTAGTAGGAGTATGGTAAGCACACAAAGGTCAGCAAACATACACTGAAAGTTTCAAACCAAGAGTACAGCAAGGCAACAAGAACAGCACCCCCAGGTCCTCAGCGAGTGCAAAGCCTACCAGCAGCTGCCTCCTTGGTTCTCCAGAGATGGAGCAGCAGATGTGGGCATCCTGCAGACCAAAAGAACTCTGTCACATTCTCTGCACTGGGATCCTATGAAACGATTTTGTGTCCCACAGCATACTACCAAAACACGAGTACGCACAGCAAAAGGCTTATGGCTCCACACTGTGACTTAACCATAATTGCATTTGGGTAACTCTGTGACCTAGGGCAGCTTGTAAATGAATGACATGAACTACGAGTTCATGAAGCACTCTCTCATCACACCCCAGGAGTGATTTCAGACCCCAAATAGCATTTTCATACAGGGTGGGGGGATATTCTGCAATCAGTGAAATGGTTCCTCAGTTAAAGGTTATTATTGCCAGGTTACTTGGTTACAAGTGAGCAACATCATGGGTGTCAAGAGGTGCCTGCCACCAGTACTACGTGTAAGGAAGCAGGCCACAAGCTTTGTCCAAGAGAGATACAGATTTCTAAATGATGAACAATGGAAGAAATGCTGCCCAGAAGTGGAGTGCAGAAATAGGACACACTTCATCTCCTATGGGATGGGTTTTGCTGAAAACCTTTGCCAGGTTCCACTTACTAGCTGGTTTCTCAGAAACACCAGAAACATTTAAATTATTCAGTCCCACATTTAGGCTGCAAATAACATAGGTGTCTCTACCTATGCTCACAGGAATGTATCAAAATTGGCAGCAAATAATAAAAAGGCATATGTGGACGTTGTTGTAATTTTTTTGGCAACAAGATGTTAAACAACTAGTAGCATTTCTATTATATGACTGAAATATTAAAAAAAACTAACAGGCTAAGCTCTGCTTTCTACTAGCATCAAGCAGAGAAAAAAATATCGCCAGAATCACTCAAAGGTTTCTGAAATATTTCAATTTATTTAAAAACAATCTTTGATATCTATGTGCTGTGAAGTATTTCTAGCAGAAGTAGGTGTATATAAAGGCAATTGAACTGGTACTGTTTCTTCCAGTTCACACTGGTTTCTCTGTCTATGCCAGGCTCAAAAACTGCAGAACTGTAAGGAACTTCTGAAGTTGCAATGAGAGTCCTGCTTTATGGCTATGATGATCAGATTTTAAAAAAAAGATAAAACTTTTAGATAAGAATAATAGAACCAGGTGTGCTGGCTTTTTCAGAGGGGTGTTGTTACAATAAACGGAGATGATGACACTTGTGTTGCTGTTTGCAATTTTAGTTACTCAGTATTTTGTCATAGTGATATATGCTTTTGAGTGTGACAAAGACATTAATCTACTGCCAAGTAATTACACATTTTAATTGCTATCAAAATGCCTATTCATTGGAAATACCTTCTACTACTTACCTTGCTTTCTGTGTGAGCATGCATGTTCAGCAGCACATGTGAGTCCATATACACACAGGTATACACACCTGCACATGCCTCTGCCCACACACACAGACACTCACACCACTCAAAAACATATGAATGCACATATGGTCACACACACATAGATATACACACAACCCCATACCTGCACACAGACGCTTGTACACAGTCCTGTACACATGTACACACATGCATTTACATGTACCCACACACTTGCTTGCATCTCTGCACACACATACAGATTCATCCTTGCACACATATGCATGCAGCTACCCATGGATCCATACAAGCACACACTCACAAGGACAAGCACACCTCAGCACATACACCCATCCGTGTAGACCTCTATAAGTACACATGCGCTTGCACACACATAGACGTGCTGGAATGAACATGCATGGATGCATACCCACCTGTGCTCACACGCCCACTTAGCCATCCACTCACCCCCTACCAAGCACAACACCCACGCACAAAGACATGCACAAACACACTCGTGTGCGCACCCCCGAACACACCGTAGCACACAGCCACGCACAACACCCCACGCGCCGGCGGGGCAGCACCACGGACAGCGCCCACCTCCGCCGCGCCCTCACCAGCGCTCTCGCAGCCACGCTTCCCACGCGCAGAAATGTCCCTGGGAGCCAGAAGCTAAATCGTGCTGAAATATTCCCCTCTGCCTCAAGAACGCACGAGCCAAAATCCCCATCAAGCCCTTTTAGTTTCAAACGGAGGGTTTTTAAAATCACCTGGCTTAAACTCTTCAGAAATGCGCCTACCTGGAAACCGTTCTTAGAACTAAGTGAGGAGCTTTATTTCCACACTGTGCTAAAAAACAGAAAAGCCATGGGCATTCACCCTATAATGATAATGTCTACTTATATATAGTTTATCATACCCAGCAGGGCCATACAGACCACTGAAATTGTGTGTCCCTTAATGCCTCAGCATGAAGGCACAGAATAGTTGCCTCTCTAGCCAGTGAAGATTGCAAAAGGGATGGCCTGGCTGAGATGATACTCTGATCCTACCTGTCAGGTGCATATGTTTGTGGTTCTTGACAAACATGCAATGGTGGAAGGGCACTTGTCATTATCTGGACATGCCAGCTGAAGTTCACCAAATCTCAGTGCTCAGTTCTTGGCCATGGAAGAGGCTGTTTTGGTAGCAGGATTCAGTGAGCTGAGCCTTCTCGTGATGGCTAGAAAGGCAGATTCATATGTATTAGAAGGAGGACATTGAGTCATGTGCAGAAAGTAGCCCCACAGCTGGCAAGCAGGTATGAAAGGCTTCAGCAGATCGAGAGTGACGGGCTGTATGCTCTACTAACACTGCATGGGTCTCAAAGAAGTACAACATTCACAGAATTGAGGTGCAAAATTTAATTTATTATTTCCCACATTAAAGACTCACTTAGTCAATATGGTTATTGATTAACTATACTGACATCTCAATAGCTCCTTTCCAGGCACTGAAGCAGCAGATTTTGGATGCTATGCAGCAGTACTCACCTGGACAATACCTGAGTTGTGTAGGACAGTGGCTGTGGGCCTGAATGCAGAGCTAAGATGTGATTCTCAGACACTACACCTGGTCAGTCCCCTAGGATTTTTGCAGCAATGCTAGGAGAAATGATATTTGGGGTCTCTGTGCAGAGCATGGATTTTTTCCAATGGCCATGTGATATTTCATTGGTTTTCCACCCACAAACACCTCTAGAAACAATTGAATTAGTAGTGCTTATGGGAAATAATCATAGATATGCCAGATACAGCCTCTTTGGAGCTGCAACAGATTGATCTAACTGTCTAAACAGACACAAGATGGGAGGAAAGAAGCTTTGCAGTCCCCCTTGTATAACACACTGCCCATTTCTCCAGCCAGCCTGAAACAGGGACTCAGCCCAGGGGAGAACCAAGCCCACAGGGGCTGTCCGCCTGCATGGAGGAGCACGCTGCCATGCAGATGCACTTGCAGCAGGATCAGCAGTTTTATCAGCCTGACACACATGGGCTTTCCCTCTCGGCCAGGCACATTCGCTTGGGCTCAGCACTCTGTCAGCACATGCACAGGCTGGGACTAGCAAGTTCAGAGCCAACAGGGTGTCTTTCCACCAAACTCCCTGACAATACAGCCATGATCTCTCTCACCCTGTCTGAGGCTCAGCCAAGTGTGCAGATTATAAGACCCTCCAGAGTACCTCCCCCTTCTTGCTTTCCATTTGTTGTCTGAGGTAGTTTGAATCAGAAAAGGACACTTTACTTGATCCTATCATTTAGCACCAATTCAAACTTTTTAGATTTCTCTACAATAGTCAAACATGACAAACAGTACTCCAGATAAGCATTGATTGTTTTTACTACATTTTTACTTTCAGACTTACGGCTATCACCTAGCATTTGGGTCTAATTCATGGCTTTCTCACAGGAGCTGAATGCAGGCAGCACAGAGCTGGGCAGCAAGGGATGCAGTTTGAGCCTGGAAAGCCCAAGCTGGCCTTGGTCCAGAGAGGAAGCAAGTTTGCTGGAGCCCAATCCCTTAAGTAGCTTATCTCCTCCACTCTGCTGTAGCACATGGGGGTATGGTGCAGTTGGTACTGCAGCCCCTGACAACTGATGTAGAGATGCCTTGGACTACTCCAAAGCTGGGATGGTCAGTAGAAATGTGAGAAATGGTAGAGGCAGATCTCTGCTCTGCATGTTTGGGGGGAAGAAATGAATATACATCTCCCACAGCCAAAGGCGCAGGCACAAAAACAAACTCATTCTAGTGGATATCAGGTTAGTAATACAGACTGTGACATGTCCAACAAACAAGCACAGGTCTCCACCTGTCCAGCAGGTAGGGCACTCAGTTACAGCTTGGACCTCCAAGTTTAAACCTGTGGTCCTGGTTGGGACCAAGCATCCTGAATATTACAGCCTGAAGCGTGGAAAATATCATAAGCAATTCCAGCCGATCTACTTCTACTTAGATAAATAATTGCCAATTAAAACATCATAATCACTAGAATAGAGTGATATTCCTGACTGGCACTAAGAGTGGCTATGGTGCAGGTATCATGTGCAAAGTAAAAAGCAGTACCACATTAGGATGGGCCAAAAGCCAAACCTGTCCCTCATGCAGTAAATATATTTCTGTTTTCATGAATGGTTATGTCATTTCTGAATACAAATCCTGCAGTGAACTCCAGAAAAATTTTTAACCTTTTTCTCCTAATGTTGGATGGGTGGCTGGGACTTGCAGAGCTTGCTAGAAGGGAAATATTGAAACCAAGAGGTATGAGGCCTTAACTGATCATCTACCAGCCCAAATCATTAGATGACCAGCTGGCCACAAAAGGAAAAATCATAGAAAAGCATTTTCAAAATAATTGAGAAAAAGGTGAATCCTTTTAGGATCAATTCCAATAAAGAACTAGAAATATTTTTCTTCAAGGTAAGATAGAAAGTGACTACATGACAAAGAGAAAATGCAATTTTTGATAGAGCCATCTGAAATTAACCTGAAAAAAGGATCACATCAAACTACTGTCTTTATACTGTATACTGTTTGCCACACTACCCATGATGGTGGTGGATACGCCCACTCACCTCAGCCCCACGTGCATGTGTGGAAGTAGCAGAGAGTCAGGGACAGGCAGGATCACAGGGAGCAGCTCTTCATAGCTCACATCTGGCCCAGACCCATTCTGCATCTGTCCATGCAGGTCTGGCAGGCCTCAAGTACAACTCCATGGAGACCCTCAACAGGCAGCATGGACCTAGCTTTGCATTCATTGCAACGCATTCAATATTTCCTCAGTGGCCACTCTGCCGCATGGGACACGATGGGAACACACTGGTGAAGTAAAGGACAACCTCGTCCTTGATTTTAAGTAGTGATAAGCATGTAGATCACAGAAGCTGCATCCAGATAACAGTCTGTCTCAACCAGGAAAAAATGTTGTCTTTGTCCAGGTGGAAATCTCTACATAGCTTATTTCTTTCAACAGTTTGATGAATAAATGCTTTCAGATTAGGAATTTGGCCTCTGAAATAACTCCTTGGAGGGAGAAGCAAAAGAAAAGATTTGCTCTTCCTCTTTACTGAGGTAAATTGGCAAAGATAGGTCTTTTATAGTAGGATCACCACTTACTAAGAAACCATCTTCATTCCCTTTGATGCTGAGGACTGAAGCTGAGACTATCTCTTTTTTTTTTTTTTTTTCCCCTTAACTTTTCAGTGTGAGTTTAGAAAGCCTTATTTGTTGAAGGAAAGTTTGTTGGGGACTGCAATCCACCTGAAGTGGTACCTGTTCAATAGTGACCCATCACTATGGGACATAAATTCTGTCTCTAGTTCTTGCCAAAATTTGCTTTAAATAGCACTGAAAGGAAAAATGAGGAGATTCATATTTTGAGAAATAGCAAGGCATAAAAGAAATAGCCAGAAATCATTTTTTAGGCTTACGCACGAAGGATGTAGCACAGTCTGAAACAACCAGTGCTTTTTCAAAATTGGTCTTTAAAATTTTTCACACTGTCTTCAACACTGTTGCTATTTTTTGGCAAATTTCTCTTGCCAGAAATGCTCTCTGCGTTTCTACATACATTTTGTTGCTGTTGTTATTCTCATAGTTTTTTACTGTAGACTATTATTGATTTTGGCCTTCAAAACTACACCTGACACCCAAGGATGCTGTCCTTTTTTGATAAACTCCATCCATTTCCTTTGAGGATAAACTTTATCTTCACTCTGATTGCCCCAGCTCATTTTATCGCATGGAACCTAGGGTTTGTTGGAGTTTCTCGTGACTTACTCCAGTCTTTATAAATGAGAAGACCCTGACTTTCCTACGCTCGTAGTGCTGGCTATTTCCTATGCAAAATCACCTTGAGTAATTCATTTCTAAAAGGTCTGCGCTTGTATTTGCACTGCAAAAACATGTACAATGTCAAAAATCTCCTTTTAGTGCATTCTGCTAAGCTTTACAAAAATTCTTGCTTTTGGAAACGCTGCATAGGACATTGTAAATCACCACCTTTGAAGACGTAAGGCAATGCCTCCCTATTGCTAAGTAAGTAAAGCTGCACACAGACATATTTCAGAATTTGAACAATTCAGCCTCTTGGTAAGAAGAAAAATGATTTGCTTAAACACCTGTATGCAAAACAATATCTAATCTTTTATGTTCACTACTGGAGAGTGCTCAGGTCAATCAACAGTCAATAGAAGGTAGTGGTAACTCTTATTTTCTATCTTACTTTACAGTCAAGGTTGAGTATTTGCTTTTAAAAGATTGGAGGAGTTGGTTGGCAGTGCCAGGGAACCGGATTCTTTTCATCTGTGTGCTTGTTACAAGGAGGAGGCAGGTGCAGAGCAAGCTTTCTAACACTGTCGGCAGCAATAATCCCCACCTGAGCACTGACTGGCCACCTGCTCTTCAGGCACAAAGATAATTCAGACTCAAAGCGAGCGTGGTTCTAACTCTCTACTAAGTAAAGACTCATAAATGATTCAAATTACAGCAAGATCAGGGGGTATGTCAATATATCAATATTTCATCACTGACAGTGATTCCTTCTGGATTCACCACGAGGCCACCTGAAATGGCCTAACCTGATTTAGTGCATCTGTGGTTTATGGAGGACCTGTTCCATGTGCTGCTGAAGACAGCATGCAACTTCTCAATAAACCCTGCACCACCAACTACCCAGCATATTATCAGAGCTCTAGCATCCTAAAAGCTGATGAACTGTTGTGCTTATATTTCAGTCAATAGTCAAAGTCCAAAAGACTTTCACCTGGAGTGTCAGACTCAGTTTACAGCGGGATTTATCATTGTTACAGGAAATTATTTCCTCTTGCTTAACAACACATCTGTCTTCAAGTACACAGTGTGAAGTGTCTGCTTGAGAGGCACAACAAATAAGAAAATACAGAGATATACACAAGCAAGTTTGTTAGGAGGCAGTGGAACTACTTTTGTGCGGGAAAAAGAAAAACGAATGAGGCTTGGCCTCATTCTTCTGTTATCTAAATTACTACATTTATTCTCTGTAAATAAAAATTGACTACATGGCAAACACTTCCATGAGCCAGGACCATAACATTCCTTGCTCCCCAGTTCTGATACGAACCCATTCCTCTCTACTGACTCAGGCTTGGTTCTCCTGAAACACTTTAAAGCTGTACATGACGGAGGTGCCACAAAACACAACACAGAAATTGCCTGTGCCAGGGAAACCCTGCAGAAATAGAACCCCCACTTCACCTACAACTTTGTGACATTGATATTTCTGGGATCTATGCTATGTGCCATGCAGCAGCAACCATCTAAACCCCTATTTCCACCCAGCACCTGCAGTGCAGCCATCCCTGTGCTGAGGGCAGGGAGGAATAATCAAGCAGCAGCCGCTGTGAGTGGTGTCGGGGCCTGCACTTCCTTCGGCAAATGTAGAAATACTCAGCAAGCACATCATTAGCATGCAGTTAGGAAGCAGGGAGACTTATGTGAGGTTAACTTTACAACTAAGCCAGGGGAAATGAAATATAGGTATTGGCTGCCCTCAGTTTGCAGGGAGATAGTTTGTCCATCAGCTACATACTAAAAATGGGAAAACTATGGAACTGGAAATTGCTGGCTTCTTATTCAGATTCATTTGACAAATCCTGCCTGAGTCTCAGTGACAGATCAAGCCCACACTATCGAGTGGCAAAGAACAGGGTGTTTTGTTTTTTTTGTTTCTTTGTTTGTGTGTTTTCATAGGAAACTTTGCAAGGATTCACAACCTACTCAGGGAATTAGGAGTGGAGAGAGATTTACTCATGCCACCTTTCACCAAAATGTGCAGCCTTTTTGTTCACCCAGATCAATCCTGAAATGATTCAGGATGAGCTGCAGGTCTAGCTATCACCACAGCACATGCAGATAGGAAGTGGAGGGGTAAGAAGGATTTGGGGAATAATAAAAAAAAAAAAAACCAAAAACAGAAGGGAGAAAATGGAGAGATTTGAAGGAAATCAATGAGAAGAATGTGCTCTTGGTGTAAGATGGACTCACATGAAGTTAAGAAGTTTTTCCATACCATTTCACTCCAGATTATGCAAAAATATACCTATATTTTAAATGCACTTTTAATTAAAAAGAATATTAAGAAGTAATTTTTCCCATACCACCCAGTGACTGTTTTGGTGACAGGGTTTTATGAGCTTCTGTAATCCTACCAAATTTCATATTTGGAACGTTCCAACACAAGGAAAAAAAAAATAATAAAAGCCATGGTCTCACATTTTCTGGAAACTGGTAGCTAGTAAGCCTGAAGCTGTTGACATTCAGCACAATGCATATCCCTGTGCACCTTCCTGCATATTGCCACAGTGTGTTTCTTTCACCAGAGCTACCCTCTCATTCTGTGCATACATGACATCTCTCCGCAACAGGAGCTGCCAATGGATGGCAGAGGCAAGTAATAAAAGCACAGGAAATTTCAGCAGTTCTGGATCTTGTACTATTCCTTCATCAGGAACTAGGCCAAGAACATTTTAGTATATTAAGGAAAGAAGATGGGGGTGGAGGGGAAAGGAAAACAGTATGCAGAGAACAGCTCTGTGCTGAGCATGAAACAGGTACTGTTACTTCATGTTGGATTTATTTCAGCGCAGCATAGCAGCTTTCCACACAGTGCATTAGATGAAACTCCCAAGTGACTTGTTGTTGTATTTAAATACTGCCTGCCTAGGACTGAAATAAACAGCTTTCATATGAATTAGAAACAAATCCTCTCATTTGGAAGGTATAACTGTTCTAAATTGCACACATAACAGTTACTCTGACTTTGATTCAGTTAAATGCTTTTAAATTTGTCAGCCTTTTGTAATCTAATATGCTATAACTACAGTTTACAACAGCACAATAAAATATTGATTCAACTGTTTTGACCTTTTATTGATGAGCATAACATGTAATTAAGACAGTATGCACCTTTCCTTGGAATAAGCAATTCACTCATTGCTAGTGCACCAGCCTAGACATATATTTATAGCCTCAGCCTAGGAGAATTGTGGTTTACACATGTTTTGCAGTAATACATATGCCAATTATCTGTTTCCTGGTTTCTGATTATAGTTTAATCAAAGACTCAATACTATGCATGTGGGACCAGAATATAGATTGCCACTCTCTTCAATGGCCAAGTACATTGATTTCAGCAGCTGAGAACCTGATGCTTCATATTAAACTGAAAGCAAAATGCTTGTAAAAGAACCTGTGGCTGCCCAGAAACACAGGAGGCATCATTAGATGCACCTGAGACTGATAATGTAAAACTCCTTCCCAAGGCAGAGCAAAGCTTTTTTTCCTAACTCCATAGGGATATTCAGTAGCTCTAAAGTTGTTAGAGCTCCTGTATCAGCCTCCTCCATAAGATAACAGCTTTGTCAGGCTCCTGGGAACAATGCTCTGCTTTTGTTAGCTTTGACCCTATTAGGTAAATCCACATTTCTTCTGTGGCTCACTAGCTTCAACAAGATGTTTTTTATCTCGGTTTACCTCACACCCTTCAGAAAAAAAAATCTAAGCAGATTCTCAAAATGTTTGTGATCAGATTGAATAGGCCAAATTAATCCTTTGTGTTTTCAGCCTGTTTGTCATTAATTAGTGGAAACCCAACCTGACAATACTCAATATCACAGTCACCAGACTAAGAGTGCATTGCTGAGATAAATGGAGAAGAAGGAAGATGTCAGTTCTTGGCATTATCATCCTCCTGTGCAATAGCTGTTTGTTTGTTTGTTTGAATATATATGATAATGGCAGATGATGCATCTTTTTTTTTCCCAGAGCCTAGGATATTTCCATGAAGCCATGTAAATAAAATAGACCAAGAACAATTGTGGTTGTCAAGCATTTTGGAAATCTCCACTGGCTTGTATAAAAGTGCTCTCCTTTTTGGTAGTGGTTCAATGCCTTCACAGATGCTGGCATGTTTAAAGCCTGGGCATGCTTTCAAAAGTTCCACGCACAAACCCTTCCTCTAGGGACACCTTTTCTCTCTCAGAATGTACATTTATGGGGAGTCAGCATTATCCCAGATCCCAGCCTCTCATGGTTGTGCTCCCAAAGGCCATTACAACAAGAGCTGCCCGTTAGCTTTTGTTCCTCACAACCCCTGTGCCACTAGCATAGTGAATCTTACACTGTGTTATCTCCAAAGTCCTAAGAGGTTCTAGTTTTCCTCTCATGGCCGCCATGTGTCCTTCTCTTCACCCTCCTGCACTTAGCTCTCCTCAAAACTTCTCCAGTGCGGTGTGACCAGGAGTCAATATCGCAAATAAATAATTGCTGGCAAACAATGAGGTTTTTATTCTTATTTAGCAGTTTCTGCTCAGCTTTGGCCACTTCCAAACTTGCAATTTCCATTCATTACATCATTTTTTTTTTGTGAGGCTGTCTGGGTGCGACTCACAGCTCATACCCAGCATGGCAAAGAGTGGCAGAGCCACTTTTATCCCTTTAATGCTGAGGGCAACCAAGGGTGAGACAAACCCTCTGCACCAGACAGAGTAACCACAGGACTGCTGTGATTTATTCTTTGGTGATGAAAACTGTCCACACCAGGATGCGGTGGAATAACAACTCCATATCTGACTGCAGCAAAAACTCAGCGTCCTGCTCCAGCTCCCACTGAAGAGGCATGCAAACATGTAACTTTCACCATCCAAATTTAAAGTAACATTAAAAAAACACTTGATGGTTTTTTTGGGGCATAAAAGAGAAGCGTGTGGTCAGGGAGGAAGACAGCACTAGCACGTTTTTCATACTTGGCAAAAGTGTTAGTATCTAATTACGTGGAACAGAAGGAAAAGTTACAGGAAGATACTTCTGAGGACTGACAACAAGAGACCATGGACTGTCCTGACACCTACAGGAGGGAAAGGTGACAGGGCAGGCAGCTACAGCACTTCCAGCAAGATATTCTGACTGCTAATTTTATACCAGTTCACAGAGAAGGATAACAAGAGCATATTTGCAAAGCTTAAGAAAGGCTAAGCAAACCCTTTACCTTCAAACCATACTCCTGGAAATCCATGGAGGGTTCCCCATCCTCCCGTCTCTGAGAGACACAGTCCCACGTCTTCTATTGTCCTAATGTCCAATGTGGTAAAATGTGACAGCTTACCCATAGATACATTCTCTGAGTAATTAAAAACCCTCTAGATAAAGCCTATTTTGCTATTACCCTCAACACAGAGAGAACTTGGAAGATAACTGCTGAGGATACCTAAGTATTCAAGTTCTGATGGGCAGTAATAGAAAGTAGCTAAGGACCAAGGTCTTTTCTTTCCCATGAGCTTGCATGGCTGGAGCTATATTCTCTGTACTGTAGAATGCAAATCTATGCTTAGTAAGCACTGCAAATTGTGGCTGTGGCTGGACAAGAAGTTACATCAGAGGGTTAAAGTACTGCTGAGTTTAAAAGCGACTTCAGTCCAGCTGCTAAATTCTCACCTGCAAATATTCCAAGTGCATGTATGTGTGCGTACACCACCAGCCTTTACCTTTGCAAGTGAGCAATTTATTCAAGCAAATCCACATACCCTCTATCATAGCTACTAGATTTACGAGCACAGATTTCTGTCTGATGATTTCAGATGACATCACCAAATTACTTGCTTAAGGTCTAGTGTCTTAATATTTTCGTCATCCTCTGCTTAGCCTGAAAAAAGTCAGAGAGCATGCTGACAACATCTTTTATACACATTTTAACATCACCTTCAGGACAGGAAGAAAACAAAACAAAACAAAACAATCATCTTCTATTGTGTTTCCATACTCACCATCCAGATTTTCTGCCAAGCTGAACAACCTATACAAAACCAAGCAAGGAAGATGAGCTTTGAGAGATGGCTATGCAAGCAGAGCTAATGCATGGGTACACACTGCAACATCCTTTGCTTCCGTACTAGCTCCAGCCTTGTGTGCCAGCGGGGGACTGAAACTGATGAGACCATTAAGCTCAAAAAGTGCACAGGATCTCATAGCTAAGTGGGGACAAGCTTAGGCAATACTTGAGCTGACCTCTCCCCCATGCAGAGTTCAGTCCTTCCAAATTAAGGCTGAGGGTCACTGACGGGGCTGGATGAGGAAGTTGACACTGCAGGTGCAGCGCATTATTTGGGATGGATAAAAGAAAAACGAAGAAAATAAAAGAAAGAAAAAAGTGTTTCATTTGTCATTTTTTGCTGTATGTTATCTTCTGCTTCAAATTTGTAAGCATAAATGAACTGGGAGGTGTGTAATAAACAGGGATAGGCTGGAGTGGTTTTCTCCATTTCAGTAAGCGTTTTTTTGGAAAGAAAATGTACCCTGCCAGAGAGGGTATGAATACCCCACCAGGACAGAGGGTGGGTTATACTGAACTCCCAGAGCTGAGTCCCTCAACAGGCCCAGTTCCCCTTGGGTCCCACTCTGACAGCATCACATCTGACTAGGGTCAGGTGGGACAAACTCTCATCTGGCTCATTTCTCTAAGGCATGAGCAGAGACCTCAGCTTTAACCAGATGTAAGAACTGAAGGAGGACCACGATGAGAATACAGGTTTTTCTAGATTTTGTCCCTTTTAAAATAAACACAGTGGAAACAAATCCTAAAATTCTTTCAAATGGCTCCAGAAAAAAAAAAAAAAAATTTTTTAAAAAGCCCAAAAAAAAAAAAAAAAAAAAAAAAAAAAAAAAGAGCTTTCAAGACAGGAATAATTATTTAATTAAAAAAAAAAATCAAACAAATAAAAACCCAACAAATCACAGCACAGTTGACGCAAAGCTGTCTCCCTTGTAAACTTAGTATGGAAGAGTGAAAACTTTGCTACTCTCAGGGGTTTGAAACTCAATCCCGCAGTGGCTTGCAGAGCATTCCCAGTGCAGGGCAAACAAAGAGCAGGCTGCAGCTTAGAGCAGACCACAGAACTGATAATAGGAGCCTGCAGTTTGTCAACAAGCCAGGCAGTGCAGCCCGCACGCGTATTGCGGTACGTCCTGACTGCATGGCTTCACACTGTGAATGCACCACACGCTGTGGTGGATACCTCCATCTCGCCATCCAGCAGCTGGGATGCCTTACTTTTTGTGCCATGTGAGGCAAATTGACAGCTACCACTTTTCTTTTTCTGTTTACTCCCTTGCACCTCAAAAATAAACTATTTATATTCACCAAGGATCTGTTTCTCCATTAGCCATGTTTTCCTGGGCTCTCACGTTACTTCTGGACAGACTTCTGCTTGCCAATGTGACAAGCACCATGCTCTGCACACCATACCTGTTTCTGTCATACAGCACTTTTATAAAGCACAATTTACCTGATTTTTTTACATGCTTTATAAGGGGTAGCTCTCAGCTTGCTTGAAGAATTGACCTTTACTTATTGAGAAGAAATTCTCCATGCTCTAAACTGATCATTATGTGGTCAAAATGTCCGCAATGTGTGGTCGAAGTAAACATTTAATAAATGGGGTGGATTTGCCCTGGAAAAGCTTCTCTAAGGGGTCATTACTCTTCCAGATTTGCTTAATCGGTCCTATGAACAAACTTACCCAAAATATAGGCAAATACTGTGGGCAAGATCTGTTGCTGATGGAAAACTAGGGCTGTCCAAGGAGAATCACTGTTTTGTGTCCCTTGGAGATCTCTAACTCACATAAAAAGAGATTTTTTTTTTTTTTTTTTTTTAAGATAATGTGGGGAAGACTATGAATGACCTTCCCAGCCAGACAACAAGTTGCATTTTGCTGCCATCCTTCTCAGTGAAATATAAGACATGGCACACCATGAGAGATCGAAGGAAGGAGGTACTGTCCCAACAGACCAGCAGGAGACCTGCATCTCCCACATCCCTATGTAGACACTCTGTTGTTAACAGCATAGGTTTCAGGCTTTCTTTTAGTAAGAGCATTCATCTCTCTGGTTCTTTTGTACCCAGCAGCTGAGTTGAAAATTTAAGAGAGCTGATAGGTAAAGAGACCTAGTGCCAGCTTAACCATGCAGTGCTTCCTAGGGACCTGGGCTAAAAATGCAAAATCCAGAGGAACCCCGTCTTATCTATAGGCATATCCATATCCTTACCCATACCCACATCCATACATCAAAGTTCAGAAAGATAAGGAAGGCAGAAATGCCTCACTTGGTGAACTATGATGTAAGCCATATTTAATGATGAACCACCTCTTCTTAGAACCTCAGCTGATTCCAGGTACTGCAGCATCCCACAAGAAATACAAAATCTCTCAGGGGGCTTGGACTCCAGAAACATGGAACATCACTTACTGCAAAATGTCCTGACAACCATGCAGCTGGAATTGCCCTACGTTTTCAAATTATATACTTCACTGTCAAGCAGTACAGACCCTGTCAAGCAAAGATGAATTTGCTACAAAATAAAATAAAATAAAATAAAATAAATAAAAGAAAAAAAATTGTTTGTTTTGATAGTACTAAACCCTTTTGTTTCAGTAAAATTGTTCCAAACCATAAGGAAGCTCTATTTATTCACATGTATCTACAGAAATATTAAAGATACTCACAGGAAAGGAATTTCTGGTTTCTGAGTTTCTCTAAACCAAGACTTGATTTTGAACAGCCCCTCTTGGCCATGTTATGACAGAAAAACTAAGACAACAGTGGTCAGTTACTGCCATCAAGCCACCACCACCACTTTAAATCCAGATAGAAGCCAAATCTGACTCTGCATGTAGCCTATGGTGGGTTCTCTCATGTCTCTTTCTGCGACAGGGAAGTGTCAACCCTTCTCAGCCATGGCTAGAGGACTTGGAGCATGTCAGCTCAAGAAGTAGGATCAAAATGACAATCAGGAGGGTGACGGGTCTTGCTGGGATGACAGGCAGGGCGTGCATGTGGAGCGAGCACATACATGTGTACTCTGTTGCCCCTAAACTCCCTGCTGTCCCCTTTCTTGTGAGCCAGCGGGGTTCCAGGCCCGCTGAGAGGACTGACTTGTGTAATTTCAATGCCCTTTAGTGATGCACGAGAACAGAGCCGACAGGAGAGCAGAGGGGACGGGGTATTGCAAGGCTGTGGTGTATTTGCATAGCCATGAAGCCCATGGTTTGCTCACATCACATGATTCAGTGACCAGAAATGTAAGATTTTATACTGACTTATTTTATAGCAAATATTCCCAGGAGGTCTCTTTTCAAGGGCCACCATGATCTAATTAACAAAGAAAAGCCAGAGGTGCAGTGTAGAGATCTTCAAGGTCTTGCATAGAAATCCTGCTATAGGGAACTATTTAGGAGAAATAGCAACACCTCATCCCAAACCTGTCCCACCTCCCATTACTCACCCACTCAGAGCTCTTGCAACTTTTCCTGGCATCCTGGGGAGAAAGGTGGTGGGAACCAGCCTGTGATTACCTGGAGGCTTCTCTCAAACACAGGGCAATGAATAAGAAAAATTCTGCCCTGGTTCTCAGTGAGATCCAACAGGTGGAGGTAGTACATAAATGTGTGAGATGGGCCATTTTTCCCAGGGACCTAAACCCCTGAAACCCTGCCTCCCCCCACCACAGCACATTCCCACAGCTACCATGCAAGAGAGAGCTTCTCATGAGGTAGACCCAGACTGTCGCCTTCCCACCCAAAAATTCCCCTAGATGTCTATATCTAAATCCTTAACCCTTAACTGCTCAGTGTTTGGCAGGTTACAGAAAATATGGGAACATATCTCCTGATATCCAAAGTGGAACCAACAATCTTTTCCTAATTTAATCTTACAAAGGAACTGTGCAAACATGCATAGTTATTTCTGAGAGGCAGTGATTAGGAAATATCTGCACAGCTCTAATGTACACAAATAAATCAATACACAAAGATAGATTAAAAAGGCAACATCATAAAAGAATAACAAGGACCATGGTTTATGCTGGCTGTTTTCCTTGTAAAGACATTTTTAACTTCATTCAGAAATACCTCTCTCTCTTTCTGCATACACACGTGCGGGATATTCAAAGAGAAGTGTTCGTTAGAAGGAACCAGTTTGCAATGGGAGCTATTGGCAAGCAGATTTCAGAGACTATATTATTCTTATGAGTCACTTTGTCCTCTGCAAAATTATTCCAGTGAAAAGATTTTTTCTGAGGTGAAGCACAATTAAGTTTGACCTTCTTTACTTAAATCAAAATAGGAGTGGAATGAAGAATCTGACTCATTCCTCTAATTTTACAGGCTCAATAGTAATCTAGCCATGCTATTCATCCAGAGAAACCATTAATTTTGTTATGTGGCTGAAACTAGAAGGCCTCAGCTTTCTTTCTCTCACTTTTCCCCCCTCCTTTTACTCTTTGTCTGTGCACCTGTTTGTACCACTTTACTATCCCATTTGAAAAACTTTGGGTAATCCTTTGGCACTAACCCTGGTGTGATAATACTTGTGTTATTCAGAAGCATAATTACAAAGGACAACACAGATAAAACACGTCTTTCACTTCTGCTGTGAATATGCCAGTTTTGCCAATCTTCAAGGTGAACGATTTCTAAAACCTTCTGTATTTAATGTTAATCTAAACTCTTCATACAATGAAACTGCCAGCACCTTAGTGGAAAATGGTTAGTTTTGACACATCAGAGTGAATGCTAATGGTCAAAACTTTTACAGCAACTCTTAACGGTAGCACCTTCCGTATCAGGGTCTGTCTCCAAAACACTTTGTGAATCTTGATGCACTTGCTCAGATTCTGCTTAGTGTTAGATTTTGCTTTGCATAGGGGAAGCTAAATGCGGAGGTAGGAAACAAGCCAGTGGCAAAGGCAGAAACAAAATCTCTAACTGCTGCATCATAATCCTTTGGGTCTGGATAATGTTATTAAAATCCACCAGTCAGGCGGCTTTTACTTTCTTTCCATATTTTGGAGAGGATTTTAACTAAATTTCATTAATCTTCCAACTGCAACAATGTTTGCTACCCACTAATTTTGTGGAAAGATCAACAAGACACCATTTACTAATATCACCTAGTCTTCTGATCAGGATAAGAGAAAGTTGGTATCTTCACATCCTTTGCTCCCCTCCACTTCAGGTGCCATCAGGGAGGGCCAAACTTTGCTCCTTGGACTCTCTGGGGCTCATATCAAATGGCTTGGGTCCAACCCGACGAACTCCAGTCCAGCAGCCACTCTTGTTAAACCCTCAGGAACATTTTCTTGAGTGACTTATGTGGGTGCAGCAGTTGAACATGACCTAAGAAGAAATCTCATTCACACAGGTATCCTGCAAACCTCTTTGGGCTTTTCTAGTCAAAATCTAATATTTTAAATCCGCAAATATGAGGAGCAGCATGGGAGAAAACACTCAGCCAAGGCCAGGGTGCCAGTGCATTACAGGTTGGTGGGCAGTGTTGTTTTACGCTCACAGCCACAAGAGGTATTCCAACCAGTTTCCTCTGCCTCCAGTCACAGGCTGGTAGCAGCAAGACGGTGCTCATAAAGGGCTATGAAACGAGAAAAATTACTAATCTAAGTTAAGAACCAGTTTTTCTCCACCCCGTTCATATAACCACAGGATAGATAAACGTTGTTCCATTATGTTCCTCTGGTAAGTTGTTTTATTTTTCCCAGGCTGCTGAGCTATTTGGGGCAGGACATCTGTCCTAGCCCCATGCTTAGCTACGGGTCCCAGATAGACATGGTAAATATACAGTGATGACAACTGTGACAAACTTGACATGCAAAAGGAACGGCCTCTATCTCAAACCTGGCTGTTTACAAAAAGTGCAACATCCAGCAGCACTAACTAGAGGCAATGAAACTGAGACTGAGAACTGGGAGCGACCAGCATTGCTCCTTGACCCTTGACTAACTCATCTAAGAACCCATGAACACATTGAACCAAATGGGTGACAAAAGAGATGAAGAGACGCCCTAGGACAGTGCTTGGAGGGCAGGTGCCAGCCCAGTGCAGCCTCCTGTCATCTCTAAGGCAGATGAACAAAAGAATCAGCCAGTGCCTGGAAGCATATCAGTCACTTCGTGTGGTCCAAGTCAGCTGCGAGAGCTTTGCCTACACTCAAGATCATTTCGCAAACACTTCTATTACCCTGCCCCTAAGAGAGACAGAATAAAGCCTAAGGAAAGATGGACATCTAGTTCTTCAGTCAACTCTTCACAAACTTCTCAAGAACTTTTTAAACCCCGAGTTGAAAATTGTTATAAAGCAATAATAGCCATGTTGTCAGCAAAACGTAAGGCAAAATGGAGGGAAGGGTATACCTCTCCAGCTACATGTTTTTCTCCTCACCATACAGGTTTTCTCAAAGTCCATCCCGGCATCTGAGATTGCTTTGTAACAGCATCTAGCCTAAATTTAACTATGTGCAATGGAAAATGGTTCTCCATATATTCTTCACAATACTTGGAGAACCACAGTGATCATTTCCAATTCATGTGATTTTCTGCCTGCTGAAACGTGGAATTTCCTCACTGACAACTGTTTGGTTGCCCTCATTGACAACTAATCTGGTTTAAACAAGATGTCTAGTGTTCAGATCCAATCTGCTGATCAAGAGTTAGTAGTTTACATGCAAGGGTATAAAAAAAAATAAAACATTTTTTTCTTCCATTGAAGATACCGCACAATATTTAAAGCATGTTTACAAGCCTTTGAGTCAATATCAATGTAACACTCCCACCTCTGGCCTGTGACATCCTGTCCTCTGAATCAGTTACCAGTCCTGCGTGCACAATGTGAGCAGAGGGCTTAAAGGGTAGAAGAGCAAAATCTTTGTGGAAATGTTAAGAAGGCTTCTCTGACTCACTATACCAATGCTTAGAAGATGAAGAGGATGACTGGGGACTCTTCAGTGAGAGCTGAAGACAAAAATTTTCATACAGTAGTCTTAAGGTATCTACTACAGAGTTCTTCCCTAGAATTCTCTGAGGCAGTTCAGATGTCATTAGTTGGCCAAGACAGCCTGGAAGATCAGTAGTAGGTCGCAGGCTGGACCATGGACATGCCTTTATAATAGGTAAAAAGTTCATTTATTCCACTCTTACACCCACCATGTGTTCAGGAATGAATGTTAGTGTCTGAATGAAGACAGGAACTATCTAGGTTTGCAGCCTAGTTTCCATGAAATCCTTAAATGCATCAAAAATGTCTTGAAAGAAACACAATCAGGCTGTGTTCATATCAGTTCAGTGAGGAGCCTTCCAAGGTCAACCAAGAATAACATCTTCTGTGCAAAGAGGTAAATGAGAAACTTTTCTCCCTACACAGGTTCCCCAGGTGAAGGACAGCTTATTTCGTGGATGGACGTATTTTTAAAGTTTCAGTTTAATTAGGATAATTTTCTAACAACTTGGCTCCTTATCAGAATCTAGGCAGGATAGAAATTGGGAAAAAATGCTTCTAGAACAGACCTTATTGTGAGAAATCTTTCATTCTGTGGTCCTAGCCAGCTGGAAACACTGTGAATAGCCTCTTCAATGATATTTCAGTCTCCTGCTTTTGGACCTAGCTGAAACCAGGAAGTGCAGCAAAACCATAGCCACCATTAAAAGACAGAGAGGGAGAAAGATTAACCAGATTTTGGCAAACATCCAAAACTCTGCATTTCAGTTTGGGCAAAGGTTCAGGCTAGCTTTCCCAGATCAGTTCGTCCACCTCAGTTATTTCCTGCTTTTACATGGTATAAAGTGCATTTGCTTATCTTTTACTCCCTTATACATCAAGCACTGCTCATACTCCTTATATGTCAGGCAATATTTGTGAAAAAAGAACAAGAGGACAAAAATCATGGCAAGACTCCATAGCTAATTTGGGATAAGAAATAGTGGGCGGCACCAGCTGATTCCAGCTGCAAGGGGTTATATGGAAATATTCCTCTCCCTTTTTCAAAGTCCTGTCCCATGGAGCACTGTTGATCATTAATTAGAAATTATAATATGTATTATTGATCACACATGAATGTAAAAATTCATTGTGTAAGTCTGCTGAGAGGAAAAAGAAAAAGCTGAAGGCCCTTGGATTTTTGGTCTGGTTCTAAATTGGGAGATAACTCCCTCCTGTGTAGGAGTCAGCAGCAACATGGAAGAATGGCTGCTTACTCCTTAGCCTCCTGGATTTTAAAGCAGCTGCTCAAATGCCTTTTAAGCACAAATGTAAGTACTCTCCCAAACAGAGGTTGGTGTCCACTCCTAAGTTTGTAAAGTGATTCTGTACAAGTGCTGAGCAGCTCCAGCAAGGACCCAGTGTCTTCAGCACTCAGAGTGGAACTGCAGGGTGAAGCACTGCCACAATATTCACGATTGTCTTGTAAGGTCATCTGACTGGGATAAACTGACTGTGCTAGAGCCCAGAGGGCTCCTGTGGAACAACAGTCACAGGCATTGAACCTAACACAAACCACCACTGAAAGAATACAGAGTGGAATAGACCAAGGCAGCTTCAACAAAAATATAAGGCAGAAAGCTGTATATGATTTGTCAGAAATTGTTTTCAGATAGATAGATTTTTTACTTTATCTATTTTTGGGGAAAAAAAAAAAAAAAAAACGAGTTGCATGTCCTTTAGAAACAGTGTTGGTATTATTCACGCTGCCAACCAAGCCAGTCAAGCTGCAGAACCTTTGCAGTACCACAAGTGTAATACAAAAAAAAAAAAAAAAAACCACCAAA
>VXAV01002563.1:566158-611965 GCA_013399715.1 Alectura lathami | reverse complement strand
AGAAGAGGTAAAGAGGGCAGGGAAATTCATTCCTTCAGTGTTAAAAGTTTAGAGAGGGAATATCGGTCATGTAGTGCAATCGATTTCCCCTGCTAGCCATGAATGGAAGAGAAACAAAAATCAAAATTGAACTCTGCCCAATGTACATCATCCCAGCCTGATGCTGCAAAGTACTTTTCATTACAAACCAAAATAACAGCCCTCACTTCTGCTTACTCGAATATCTCAATTTCTGGATTAAGCTGTCCCATTGTTTTGAAGCATAGTTATGGTTTAGAGATCAATGCGACATAGACTATCCTAATCTACTATGAACTGCCTGTAGCAGTGAAGGCATACTCTGCACTAGAGAGCCATGTAAGTCTTCTAATTGCTTCGGCTACTGATAGATTGGCTCTTACCCCCTTGAATTCCTTTGTCACCCAGGAGTTAAAATTCATGAGCGTCTATACCGCTGAATGCTTTCTCCAGTGCTGCTATTTTCTGCGCCAAGCTAGCCATCACTGCAAAGAGTCGTAGGTCTGTCTGGCCATCTGTTACATAATAGTCAACAATCTCTAAAATCTGGGGAAACAGAGATGGAGAGAGCAAAGATGATGAAGGGTTTAAAAAGAACAGATTGCTGCCTTGCTTGGAGGGGAGGGAGGCAGGGGGAAGGGAGAAAGGGAAAAGGCAAGATAATAAGCTATGATGGAAGCAGAGACGAGTCCAATTAGCATAGCCAGCAAAACAACCCCCCCAAAATGTTAGCTGTAGTGAGTAAGAAAGTTGACATCCAAACTGGTGGGACAAAAAAAATCCTTTGGCTCACAAAAGCTGAAGAAGGCACCAAAATATTACAGCTATAATTCAAGCATTGCCATACACATCTAAGCACTAAAGTGTCTTTGAGAACATCCTCTAAAGCATTGAAGAATTCAGTCCCAGATCTTTCTGTCTCTTGGTACTATGCCACACAGTCTGGAGTACTACAGGAGTCAGTGCATTTTTTTCCTTCCACTGTTGTCCCTTCCTCCTTCCATCCCCTTTTGCAAAATAGGTGTTTGCTGATTTTTAAGGCATTGACGTGGTAAGAAATTGCAAGTAGGGATCAGATACTTTATTTTTATCTTAACACATGGCCACATTTTAAACAGAGCTAACCATATCCGGTGCAAAATGCTCTCAGGAGACATATTATCTAGTTAACTGCCTCTGCAACCATTGAAATAGCACTGGCAATAACACTGGCATGGTGAGCCATCCAGCTGTATTACAACTCCATTGACATGAGCTCACTTCTCATCTGCTCTCTCAGGCTCTGTCTGTTCTTATAGCTGTTCCACTTGCACATGCTTGCAGAGCTTGCTATATCAGTACCAACCATAATGCTAGTATCACTTTGATTTTCCTGGTGCACTGGGACATTAGTGTGGGTGTACTACAGGCTCCTTGGAGCTCCCTCCTAATGGATGTCTGCTCAACATCAAGGCCCAGTTTTCACTCTTTAGACTCTCTTAACATGGAAGTGAAAGACCACTGGGAACCGAAGGCCTTACAGAACTTTCAAGCAGCCCTTTCTGCCTGAAACAATGATGCGAAACAACAATGAAACTTCTGTTCTGGTTCTGTCAGCCCTCTTTGCATTTTAGGGACTGATTGGTGCACTCAGGACTTCTTCTATGGCTTCTCACAACATGAAAACAAAAGACCTTAACTCCTTCAAAGTTCATATGCTTAAGAGTGCTTCTTCAGATTGAACTGGAGTTACACATGTACTCCTCACTGAGGTACTTTGCTTTATTATCCTATAAGTTCTGTAAATTAGTTTTGATCTTCTAAATAATTTTTGATTTTGTGTGTGTGTCAGCAATGGAATAAGCCATCCAGAAACGGTGTGGAGTCTCCGTCTCTGAAGGTATTCAAAATCTGCCTGGACACTTTTCTGTGCAACCTACCGTAGGGAATCTGCTTTGGCAGGGGCGTTGGACTGGGTGATCTCCAGAGGTCCCCTCCAACCCCTACAGTTCTGTGATTCTGTGATCTATAGGAGAGAACACAATACATGGCTGCTGAGGAAGGCAGAGAAAAGGGATGTTTTCTGAATGCACCTATCTATACAAACAACTCTGCTGCCTAATTTTCCATGTGCACTAACTACTGCCAAAGCAAACGTATCATAATGGAAGTAATTAAAATCTGTGCTCATTTGTTCATTGCCATCACTATAGGAAAAACTGGCTCATTAACTGAGATCCAAGTATACATAGTGTAATGTGACCCTCTTAACTGTATTAATATACGATAATGCTGACAGATAGAAAAGATGAGCCTTATAGGTCTGATAAAAATAAACAATAAATGCTGCTGTCATTGTGCAACATGAGTTGTATAATGATGTTAGCACTGGCGCCTGCCATGGAGCTAATGCTTCAGAATACTAACATCAAGTCACTTGATATGTGTTTGATGTCTAAACAAGTCACTTCCTTTGCTGTAGGAGGAAATTGTGTTGAGGACTGTCTGTGATGCTACAAGTTTCAGGTAAATATCTGCCCAGAGGAATTCCATGCAAAATAATTTGCTTAAAATACCTGATTTTTTAATCATATGAAATAAAATGTTGGATTTTTATTTTTATTAAAAAAAAAAAATCCAGATAACTTAGTCCCTGCAATAGCGCTAAAGCCTTGTCTAACATTTCGTGCTGGGAATGTAAAGCAGGGCACCAAGTACAGTAGTACAAATAACACTTTATTTACAGTTTCATGGCTTTCAGATTTCCTGTCTCCATAATCACTTCCTACTAATTTCCTTCTGTTTTGTTTGAAATGGTAGCCTATTCAAAGAAAGTGCTCAAAGAAACAACGCCTTTGTAAGGTTTGGATTAAATCACGGAGGGTTTTATACTTCTTTTTCTTGATGTCTGTATTTCCTAGTACCGGTTTTCTGTATTAACAGAGTTTGTGCTGTATGTCTGGTTGGTTCAAACAGGATCGTGATAAGAGAACTACAAAAAGGACAGCAGTGAACAGCCAAAGTCTCAGCTGGAGGAAGCTGGCACAGCTCCACAGATATACATCAGCTACACATCAGAATCGCTTGAAGAGTCAAAAGTTTTAATGCTGGATATGAAAGTGTTTAATGCACTACCATGGAACTTGGAAAATTTGTTAATGCTTGCTCATGTACAAAATATTTGGATATAATCAAATACATCTGTCATAGAAAGTAAATAAAAGCAACTAACGGAGACAGAATGTACAGAGAAACTAGTTAAGTATGAAATTAAATCCACATATTATTTGATACTTTTTTATCTTGTCTAGTGGTTTCCATTGCCTAATGAGTAACATTCCCTACAGCTATATTTAGACTTCTCTGCATAAAGCCAAGTTGGCTGACCAACATGGGACAGATCCCAAATCCTGTCACTTTTGAAAACGTAGCTACCAATAGAAAAGGAAAAAATCTGTGCAAAGACATAACATTAAGTCACATGGGCAGACTGCTCCCTTAGTGTTTCCACTTTATTCTGTCTCAGATACTTGGTCAAAATTGCATATGCAACAACCAAGGTAAACCCCCTATTTCCATTGCCGATGTTTGGTCTTGTCCTTCTTTCACATCTCTGACTACTCCCCAGGCCTTTCAAACTCTTAATACCACTGATATTTCCAAAAAAACGTCCTATGAAACAAGCCTAGAGAAGTGCTGCCCCTGTGCTGCCACCACTCCTGACTTATCTTCTCCAGCGATTCATGTCTGACTGTTATGCACTTTCCCAAATGCAGTCAAGGATTATTTTCTTTTTCTGTGAATAGTGCATATCTTTGACTATTTTTTTTAATCTGATCTATAAAGAGAAGAAAACAAAGTGGTGCTATTTTGTTTAGTATCTGGTTTATATAGGGAGTGGTTTAAGAAAGAAATAACTCCTGCATGTGGCAGTGCTGCTGCTGGTCAGGGCATTTCCCTTTATTTCAGGGGAGCTTTGACCAACCAAATACACAAATAAATAATGTTAGTATGATAGCAGAAATATTTGCCATCCTCTCTCACATTTTTCAAGGGAGAGATCTGTTAGCTTTACTTATTGTATAAATCAGTGCTTAAGAAGCAACAACTTCTTTCAAGGCCATCAAAACTTGCCAGCAATTCAAGTACCCATCATCACCGCTATCAGCCTGGAAAGACACTCACAATATTAGTTTTCAGAAAATCAGCCACTCATCTCTGGGCAGAACTCCAGTGTCTCAGAAGTGTAGCTTTGACAATGAGTGGTTAATCTCTGTTCATTTTCTAGCTAAGGGAAATCCTTGAGAACTCTCACTCTTTGCCTCCACTAAGCAAAGAAACACAGTAGGTTAGCTTTTTTTCTGGCTCCACACCATCTTCTTTGCCAATTAGTCATTTCTGGATATGTAACACAACAAAGTTTGATTGGAAGTATTACTTGGAAATTTCAAAAATCATGAATACAAAGAAAAGCTGAAAGAGGAAGTTGCCATCACAGTCTGTGATTTGACATCATACAGAGCTAACAAATACGATAATCTCACTGGCCTTTATATAGAGAGACAAATGTTCATGAAGTTTCTCAGTGAGACAACATATCAGTTATACTGAAGCACTGTAGACCCTGAGTCTTTATAACCTTCTGAAAAAGACACATAGACAGAGAAAAAAGATTTGAGCAAGTAAGAACTGATGTATTTTTCAGCCTGTTTTACTGAAACCAACAGTTTTTACTTCACTCATTCACAAATAATTATATTTTCTTATAATNCACCTGAGCTGTCTCTCACAGCAGTGTTTCTCCAACGAACAAGTCAGAGAGGTCTCTTGTGCACCCCCTAACATCTGAGTTAAAAGTCTGAGACTCCTCTTCTCTTCCTAAAGCCTAAGAAGGCTTCCTCAGTCTTCAAAGTGTGTCTTCCTCTGCCCATTCAACAAAATCTTAAAAGTCTCCACCAAATCTAAATGGCTTGGCCACAGCACCTTGCAGAGAGAGAAACTTTGCAACTCCCAGGTACATGATAGGATACTTCAGAGCATCCTGAAATAAACAGCATAACTCCTATCATGGAGATTCAGTGCTTATCTGCCTAATTATAAGTAGCACCCAGAACGTGACTGGAATAAACGTTGCAATAATCAACAGCGCTTTTAATAGATTTGAGAGATCTAAGGCACACAGAAAATTACAGTGGAATCACAAACTGGAAGATAGCACAGGTGCCACAGATGATGGAAACCTGAACTGGTACATCCACATGTGCCAGTGTGCCACAGCCCACACCAGCGAGCGTGGGTCTGGGAACAATTTAGCCACAGTCAGGGCAGTGCTGAGCTTGAGTCCTCAGACCTTGTCCTTAGCAAATTATGATGCGCACCTTTTAACAAAGCTGCTGGATTTCTGGGCCTGATTTGCTTCATGTCCAGCTGGATTAGTTCTCTCTGGACCACAGATCATTACACATCCTACTTCGAGGTTCACATGAATTAGTTTAAGTAAATGTGCCCAGTGGAGAAAATCCATTCATGGTGGTGGCATGTTCTTTTGTTACACCTGAAGTTTTACCAGCCTCATCTGTCTTACTCAGACCGACATACTTTATCGTTCCCATTATAGAGTCAATATAAAACATTCCTTCTTCACATTTAACTGTCTGCATAGGACCTGGTATAGAACTGTGAGATTTCTTAAAAGTTTGTATTCATTCTTCTGCTTACTGGTTCTCAAGGTGCTAGAACAAATGTGAGATCAGTGCCCTGTCATTTTAGGGAGGGATACAAATGTTTTCCTGAAGAAGAGTTTAGAGGCCAGATTGGCAACGTAGAGGCTTTTCTCAGCTTCCATTTTTGCTTAGAAACTCCCAAAATAAAGAGTAATGGCAATTCTTAAAAATTAAAAGAACTCACTCCATGCTAAAAGCTGTTCTTGTTCACAGACTAGGAAAAGCTTTTGTAGGAAAAGGGTATAAAATGCTCCTGTGATGCAGAGATTGGGCAAAAACAACTTGTTTTGTGCTTTATGGAGAAAGAGAGATTCAGAAGGAAACATGAAGGTATTCTGTACTTCTTATAACCACAAAATTACTGTTCCCCTCCCCTGCTCTCAGGTTCACCGGTTGCATTGATTTGTGCTTGTGGTTCAGTCAATACCATAATGTAGAATAGCATTAAGGGAAAGAATTAAGGAAAGGAAGCCTAGAGTGAAAGAACAGCATTAGAATAACCTGAAACTTGAGCATTCTACTTCAATCAACTTTATATCCCAAGTATGGAACTTGTAAGAGCGAGAGCTTAGCAAAATCCTTCAAATATGCCTTTGATCTGTTCAGACGCTGAGGAGATAGTACAGGGTTAGAAACCTGGCACCCAAGGGAGCCATTAGGCAGAGAAAAGGTGTTCCACAGGTCCCTGTGAGTGAGAAGAGGGACAGAAGCTGTGGGGGAGGCATTCTCCAGCTGTGGAGAGATGCAGGCACTTTGCTGCCATCCTAATATTTCACACCCTGGTCCAGGCTGCAAGACAAATAAACCAGATGTTGTTTCAACTGTCTCATTTGACATGGTCTAACACTACAAGAAATGAAAGAAAACATTAGAACACCCTCCCACCCCCTCCTTGAAACCAATTGAGCTGTAACTCTCTGCACGGAAAGTGATTGTTCAGTCGAGAAAGCATTTCGGCCCAAAGCAAACTGAACAGTCTTGAAAAGTGGAGTTTTCTTTTTTGCCTCTCATCCAAGGAAAGTGAAAGGCAGCAAGAGGAGAGGCAGGAGGGAGTGAGGTGACCGTGCTGCATTACCAGCACCGCCTGCTCCATAGCCCGCCCCTTGCAGGCAGTCCCCGAGGCAGCAAGCTCCAGCCTCCCAGAAGGTGAGCGGTCTCGCGCGGGCAGGGACAGGTCTGCACGGTCAAAATGTTCAGGTGGAGATGGAGGAAAGTGATGGGCTTCCAAAAGCAGAGCTTTGCTAAGCCGTGAGTCTTGGTTAAAGTTTATCTTCCAGAGTTTGGTAGTTTAGTAACAAAGATTTTTTTTGTTTGCTTGATGAACACAGAAGGAGTAGTATCAGCTGTATCAGAGTACAGACATGTTGGGAAAATCACCAGGAAACTGTGATTTCCTGTAACCTGTGCAGCAGAGACGGACAGGGTTACCCCTCTCAGGCAATGTGCTACTGTTCTTCACATATGAGAATTAGACTTCTAGGAAATAGAAAGAATCTTCTAGATCCTATCCAGGATGAAGTTGCTGCTGTCCAATTTTATCAAAAAACAATGCTATGTAGCCTGTTGTCAGATTTAAAGATGATTCCATGAAGTTTCTTTAATGGAGGCAAATTCCTTTTTTTTTTTTTTTTTTTCTGAAGAGATAACTTTTCTACCTCAGACTACTAAAACTCACTTTAATTTGGGTGCAGAATAACATAACATCTGAGATAAAACTAGAAAGAAAAAGGAAGCAATATATACAAGTAGCAAATATCTGCTCTGACATTATGCAAACTGGGGACTTGTAGCATCTTGCCATTTTGGAGTGTAACTGGATTAACAATCTCTGCACCCACTCAACATCTTCCCAGGTAGTAGTCTGCATTTTAGATTCAGTACTGAAAATCAGCAGCACGTCAGTTCCTTCATTCACTGCCTTGAGAACCTGCATGCGTAGCTGGTATCTTTTTCTGTTCAAGCCAATAAATATTTCAATGGACTATGCATTAGTGAATCATGCAAATTCTCAACAAAGAAAGCACAGCACCAGAAAGGAAAGGATGCCATAATTACCACAGATCTTGTGAGATCATGTTCTTGCCATACATTTAGTGCCCTTGCCTGTACTAGCAAATTCATTATCTAGTAGCACAGGGTTAAGCACATGCTACCCAGGCACAGTCTGTGATGGACAGGTCTGGCACTGCTGCACAGGTCACCCCCTGTTCTGATGAGTTTTCACCCAAAGAAAGATGAGAGGTTCAAATTCTCCAGCCTGTATCCTGTGCAGCAAAAGTTCAGGCAATCAAGGCAGGTGCACTCTACACCAGCAGGTTCCTCCAAAAGAGCGCAGTGCTCCCACAAGACTCTGCCTGCTCTCTGTGCACCAGCAAGGCAGGCAGCGAATGAGGCTCAGCACAAGCACATTCCCCTTAGAAGCTTTGAAAGAGAAAACTGTACAGAACTGCCTTCCCTAGCCAGACAAATTTGTGCAAACAGCCCTTGAACCACAGGCTGGCACGGGTCTTACTGACATCGGCAGCACCACGGGGTCATTTGCACACAGATGATCTGGGCCTGGCAGCACATTAGGAGTTAAGGCTTTTGTTAGACTCTGCCACAAAGATCTTGTTGTTTGGAAGTGTGTTTGGGCAAGTTCAGTTGTCAGTGAGGAAACTGATGTAACTGTGACAGGAGAATGCAGTCCCTATACCGCCTTTCAATATGTCTCGGAGAAGACCTTTGCAGCAAGATAGCACAGGAAATGACTAAGATTGGCTTGCCAGCTCCAAACATTCCTAAGTCTTAAAGTAGGCCCTCCAAATCAGAAATCTTGTGAACATCACAGTTCTGTAGCATGGAGGGAGCAGGTAGAAATACCAGTGTAATGCTGCATTTAGTTTTATATACTAAATTTCTCTTTCTTTTGGACACATATGCAAATAGTATACATTTATCATAACTGCAGTGATATATGACACCAGTATTGACAGGTCTCACAAATATTTTTCATGGGAAACATAACATTTACACTTCCTGCAAGCATTCCCAACAAGATGAAGTTCCCAGCTGTTCAGCAGTGGCACCCTGCCTGTGAAAGACGGCACTGTCCTGCATCTCCCCAGCCCATTTTCCCTCTGTCTCCATCATAGGACCCACCTTCCCTCTCTCCAGGACAGCCTTAACACATCCACTTCTAAGGCCAAATGAAAAAAAAGGCCTACTTTGACCCAACAAGACGCTTAAAGCTTTTCACTTTTCCCCGACCTCTCCAGTTCTTGTAAAGCTTATTTCCACATTTAACTCCTACCACGTTTGACTTTACTTGGGAATGACTGGGAAGGGGAACATGACAAATCTAGCAGGCACTAAGGGAAAATTCTCCCTTAAGGAATATGCACTTTGTGACAAAGGACAGTGGTATCTTTGTGCCTGGGACCTGGAAATGATGCCCAAATTTATCTCACCGAAAGCTTTCAAAAGGTCAGAAGGTGTGGGGTAAATATGAATCCCCAAAGAACAGTGTTGGATTCAAATTCAAAATGAAAATCTTCCATAAGCAATGATCTACGCCGTCAACGATTGAAATTTCAGAACCAGCCCCATATTCTTGAAAGGTTAGTTTATTAAACCAAACTGTGATATTTTTGCTCTTCTGCCAAAGGGTCTTTTATCTCTGCAGCAAGGCAAAATACCTTTGTTACCCAAAACACAACTCAACAAAGTGCCCCACCGTAATGTAAAAGAGACAACTCTCACTTAGCAACACCATTTCTTAAAAGCACAGCCCAAATGACAAGAAGCAGCATCTAAACTCAGTTCCAGACACAACATTCTCAATGAAAAATGACTCCCACAATTACGGTTATTCCATCTTTGAAAGACTAGGTGGAAAGGACAAGAGTAAAGAAGGACATGGGAGAAAATAGAGAGAAACAAATTAAGCAGGCTACCCTTTGTCACAGTGCATTGCAGATTTGTTGAAATCAGAAATTTTTACCAGATGAAAGAGTCCTGTAATGTCTTCCCTCCTCCAGACCAGCAGCACCACATTCAGGTGACTGAACAGCTGGCAGAAGAAGCAGTCATTCACTTAGCAAAAGGTTAAAAAGCGCCCGAGAAGGATCAGTTTCTCACAGCATTGGGAGTTACTGAGGGCTGGAGGGGAAAAGGTGAGGTGAATGTCCAAGAGGGCCTGTTTGGGGATTAGTAATAGGAATTTCCACTGTTAGATGGTGACATGCAAAATCCAGGTGACAGAGGAGGCAGAAGTTCATGTGAGACCAGCCAAAAAAAGAGAACTACAAGCCAAAAATATGATGTGGATATGAAAAACGTGATGTAAGGTCTGTTGGGGGTGTATTCCCAGCAAAGCATCAGTAGTAAGTAGCAGTGGAAAGACTTGATGTATAATGACAGCTGGAGCTCTGGTTACCCCCTTCCTACTGTCAGGGCCTGACACAGCTTCGCTGGGTAACCTTGCTGACCAGACAGCACTGAAGGAGCCATGAGGAGCCACATCAGGGCCTTGACCCATCAGCCCAGGAGCTGCGTTGAAGCTCCAACACTCACCCTTGGACCTTGCCTGAGGTACATCGTTGATCCTGACCTGTGGACTGTCTTCTTGGCTTGACCTCAGACCTTACTCATTGCTCTGGATGTATCTGCAGTCACTGGACTGTGTCAGTCTGGGGTCTGTGCACAGATTTGCCCTGGAACAGGGCCTTGCCAGCCAGGCCCTGGACATGCTTGCCCTGCTCCCCTGCCTGCACTGTGCCCCAGTGCAGGAGGAGATCCTCCACCTGGGGGAGGTGCAGGGCTCAGCAATGCCTGGAGGCTGAAGGGGGGACTTCCTTTGGTCAGCTCTGTAAAACCACAGCTGAGACACAGCTGCCTCAATATATACCTCCATATATACCTCCTCCAAGAAAGGGGAAAGAGGAAAAAGCAAAATCAACAGGCAATGTTGGCAGGAAGACAAAAGTAATCTGGAAATTAGACACAGATCTCTCACCAGCAAAACAATCAGAGTCGTGCAGCTCACAGAGGAGATGCTATGACAGAGAGAGAGCCAGACCCAAGGTCCCATTTATACAACTCAAGCGAGTGCAGCAATGTTCAGGGCACCTCTGGGGCTGGAAAAGGAAGGGTGCTGGTTTAGATCAAACTGCTTCTTCTGACTCACCTTTCCACCACACCATTTGTGCCACATTTCCCTGCTTCCTTTTCCACACAATGTATTCCTGGCTTCATGGATAAGGGGAGGGAGGTAGAAGTGCTCATTTACCTTTTTGGTAAAATTCTTCCTTGTTTTCAACCCTTCTTTTATTACTTGGCACTACCACACTCTTTTTAGGTGCATCTGATTTATTCTCCACTTCTTTACCTAGTGAATACTGAACCTAATTACACCCGGCGTGCTCATTGCAATTGACAATTCAGTCTGTGCTGTTCTCTCACATGGTGAGCTAAAGAGAAACCCTGAGTCGGTGTTTGAAATCCTCATTCAAATACTGCTTTCAGTCAAGCAGTTTAAAATTGTTTTTGGGGAGGGAGCGAGAAGGGAGGAAGACTGGGGGGAGCATGGTTTTGTGTTTTGTTGCTGCTGGAACAGCACAGGGAAGGAAGGGCCTGGTTTTTGCTATCCTTAGTGGGGAATTTAATTTAAGGCTGATGTGCTGCTGGTTGGAAAGATGTATTAAATACCCAGATGCAAGTGCAATGGGTACAGAGAAGAGCAAAATAAATACAGGATATTGGCTCATCTATTCGGAGGCTGATTTCCCAAACCTGGCACATTCTGGATTCACTGCCTGCCCTGATTTTGTGTGTCACTGATTTGGCTAGAATCTAAACACAGAGCTTCACAGTTATTGAGCCACTGTCCCAGACCCAGCCAAGGCTGAGCACAAAGCAGGCCTGAACAAACCAGCAGGCAGACTACAAAAGAAAAGCAATTGTTCTGCCTAGTAGCAGCACTTTCTGCTATGCTTAGCATCAGAACAAGTTAATTTGGGAGCATAGTCTTCTTAAAAGGAAGCACTGCTCTGCCCAGCATCCCTAGGTCTCATGCAGCGTGTTGCCCTTTTCACCAAGTATGAGCCACAGATGTTGCTTGCAATGTATTTTTATGCTATGCAAGTTATATAAAAGCTTCTGATGAAACTCAGCTCTCTTTAACCTCTGGCTGGCATCTTGTTAAAAACTGACATCATGTTTGCCTGTCATCATTGGCTCACGAGGAAGTTTCTGCCGTGATTTAATAAGTAAGAGGAAGAATTTTACTGTTAAAGACAAAAAATACACTGCAATATCAAAACACTAATACATTTTTTCTTCCAGTGTCCTTTGTCTAAAGTACTTGGTCCTGACTGCCAATTCATAGAGGTAAAAATAGATCTTCATCAGTAAAAGTCATGGTAAAAAAGTAAACAGCAGTGCCTCCGAATGCATGTAAGCTGCCCCTTGTGGTTCATGGTGCTGTAGAGACCACCAGAGTCTGGAGACTTGGCCAGCAGCAGAGGAGCCCTGAGGGTGAACTGAATACCTTGATGTAGGAGATGGAGGTGAGCCAATCCCTACCAACTCCACCAACTGCGCAATGTGGGTGTCCACCTCCTTTCCCCAGGAATGAGGGGACGTGGCTTTTCTTTGCTGCAGTGATCATCTCCAGATGCTTTCATATTTCCTGGGGGAAACCAACATAAATCAGCGATTTTCAGACTCCCCTAAGCCATTCAGCACACCTAACACTACACTGACAGAGAAGTAGCATAAACTTAAGAGCACTGCTGGCTTAAGCCATGCACTCCTCTCCTTTGATGCTGCATTAGCCTCTCCTTCGCTACCCATGGCGAGTTACCTTTGTCCTCACACATGTTTGTGAAAAAACAGCACTGAAAAATGCCACCAAAGAGAGAGCAAGCAGCCCCCAGACCCACTCTTTCCAACCTACCACTGGGGAAGGGAGCCACTCTGGGGAACAGAGCAAGAGAGGATGCAGGTCCTTTCCCTCCTCTGCATCGCGGCAGAGGTCTAAACTACTGTCCAGCCTCATTCACCAGAGCCAGCCAGCTGCGTAAAACCTGAATGGAGACGTCAGGATCCGGCCCCGTGAGGCGCAATGGTGCTGTGGAGGGAGCTGGGGCCAGTTCTGCCTCTCTGCATGCCAGAGGAGCTGGCGTGGGGCAGATGCACCCATCCTTGTGCTTGGCCGCTGTGCACAGGAACAAAGCAAGGGCTGGGTATAGCACCCTCACTCAAACAGCACCAGAAATAGTATCTTTTTTTTTCTCCTCTTTTTTTTTTTTTTTTTTTTTTCCACAAAACTACTGGCAGAGAAAGATACAACTTAGCATGAAAATAGGTATCAGAATAAGGCCTTGGCTGAATAGTCAGTACTCTGCATAATTCTCTCTTTTCATCCCCTCAGCCTAGATCCTCTCCAAATATTCAGATCAAACTCTGTAGTGGAGCTCCAGCATTTTGGCCATTAAAAGTAAAAGCTGGAACACTTGTATTCTTCCTTTATCATATCCTTCTATTTTGAATAAAGACAGACAGCTCTCTGATTTTGACCTCAGGCTAATTATGAAGTCGCTGTCCCTGTCTCTTTGAGAAAGATCAAAGAACTGAAGGAAATATACTTGCTAGTGAAAAAAAGAGAAAGAAAGACAGAAAGAGAGACAGAAAGAGAAAGACAGAAAGACAGAAAGAAAGACAGAAAGACACAAAGACAGAAAGAAAGACAAAGAATGATAAAGAAAGAGAGAAAGAGAGAAAGAGAGAAAGAGAGAAAGAGAGAAAGAGAGAAAGAAAGAGAGAAAGAAAGAGAGAAAGAGAGAAAGAAGGAAAGGAAGAAAGAAAGAAGGAAAGAAAGAAGGAAAGAAGGAAAGAAGGAAAGAAAGAAAAAGAAAGAGAGAAAGAGAGAAAGAGAGAAAGAAGGAAAGGAAGAAAGGAAGAAAGGAAGAAAGGAAGAAAGGAAGAAAGGAAGAAAGGAAGAAAGGAAGAAAGGAAGAAAGGAAGAAAGAAAGAAAGAAAGAAAGAAAGAAAGAAAGAAAGAAAGAAAGAAAGAAAGAAAGAAAGAAAGAAAGAAAGAAAGAAAGAAAGAAAGAAATACTATTTTGAGGAATGCATTTGATTAATCTCTTTACTGATTTTTGTACATGGAACATCTTTTTCAGTCTTCAGCATATGGAAAAACACAAGGAAAGGATGGAGAGAAAACCAGGAGTCACGATAAACTGCAGAATGATGTTACTGCCATTTAATGGTAAAAATTCTTTTCAAACATCCCAGCATGCATTACCCACAGTCTACATTTGAATGATGCATTGTTAGACAATGGAGAGGGCCAGCAGAGGGAAGTAGTCTAAAATTATAAATGAAAATTACAAATTACAAATGAAAATACAGAACAGGAGACAAACCCAACCATACAATTTTCATTTTAACTCCCTGGGCATTACAGTAAAAGGGCTAGCATACACTCCCATCAAAAGCAGTGGGAATAACCACAAGAGTCATCTTTCTCAAATCACAGATGAATTCAAATGGGAAGAGGCACGTAACAACAAAAAAAAATAGTTGTTAATGCATAAAACTACTGTATGTCTCCCAATAGCTGGACTCAAGAACCCTGGTTAAATACTGACTTTCTTTCAGAGTCAATCAGATAATAAGACCCCTTTAGAAGCACAGAATAGTTAAATTCATCACCATAATTTAATTGTAGAAGGTTATTAAAGAGCACTTCGACTCCCCTCCTGCTTCGGCGCTGCTTTTGTGTATTAAACTCAGACTAATCAAATTGCAGATTCCAAGAGTACTGTATTAGTCATCCCCATCCCTTTTAATTTGTTTAATGGCCTCCTTTTTTCTTCCCCCTCTTGTGTGTGTGTTCTGACTGGCTGTGCAGCGCTTAGGCTCACGACATGTAAATAAAGAATGGATAGGGGAACAGTTCGTCAAAAAGAATAAAGCGTGCCTCCATTCTAAAGTTACATTTGATGTCAGCGTAATTCATGGGACGTGTACTGCAAGCAATGGTGCTTATTATTTCTGCTTAACTGTCTACAGACACAGGAGGAGAGGGGAGAGGGAAAGGGGAAAAAAAAAAAGGAAGAAAGAAAAGAAAAGAAGTCTGAATTTACACTTACCGCTTCAAAAGCCCTTTTGTACTTTGCCAACTTCTCCTGGCTGAAGATGCAGTATTTTGCCAAAAAGTCGACTGTAAGAGAGGACAAAAAAAAAGGATAAAGTAGCCCATAAAAGAACTCTTTTCCCCCACTTCTCCTTAAGCATTTTTGTAAATTACCGTAAAGAAAACGATTTTTTAAAAGGCACAACACTGCTGGCCACAGAAACTTCTTCTTATAGAAATTTCATTTTATGGTTTGTTTCTTGTGTTTTGTTTTGTGTATTTTTGTTTTTGTTTTTGTTTTTTTTTGCTTACTCTCTTTTATTTGGAAAAGTCTTTTCACCTGGCCCAGGGCACAAAGTCAAAATTAGCTCTGAATTGGAGATGTTTAACATGTATAATGCATAAGAGCTCCATCCTGGTGAGGCAGAAGTCTAGGAGCGTGGCAAGGGCTTGTTATTGTTTGTTTTAACTGCCCCAGAAAAGGACCTCTTTAGACTTGAGTTCTGCAGAGCAGCGTTCCCCGTATGTACTTCCAAGTCCAGAAGTATCAATAGAAACCAAATCCCTCTTACTTTGTACTAGTAAGATCAGACAGGTAGGCCAACACAAACTTTTCCACAATTAATTACCTGTACCATAAAAATCGCTCACCTTTCCCTATTTCTCCTTCTTGATGGACGTGAAGTAGGAAATATTGGATCACTAAAATCTCGCACATGATTCCTGCCTCACAATTATTACTATTTTCTTGGCTTGCTGCCAGGCCTATCATCCAAGAAGTCAAGGACGCTTAGTTACTGGGTTGTGTGAGGTTGGCTTTGCTTCCTTACACCAAACATAGCATGACAGTGAGATGAGAAAACTGGAGGGAAATATCAGTTCATAACACAAACACAAGATGCGTTCAAAAACTAATGAAGCAGTGACGTCTCTGAATGCTATCGAGTACAACACTTCTGCATTCAAACTTGTCATTTATCTATTCCCTTCTAACTTCTTTCTCTGTGTCCCAGGTTGCTGTTTCTACCATTTCATCACTTTCCTATCTTCAGATGAAAGAGACTCCAAGACACTTCAAGTGAAACTGCTGGCCAGTTCAGGACCTGATGGGTAAAAAACATTGGGATTTCATGCTCATTTAGACTGAGAACTGAGAAACAGGTGATAGTCTACAAAAGGGGCCTGGAAAAACTTCTAAATTTTCATCATCACCATTATCATCAGTAACATTAACATTCACTGTAAGGAGAAAGGGAATGATTCGCAATGTTGTAGCAATGTGGTATTCTGGCTGGTACATAAACAAGCTTTCAACATAAATCTTCTGCTTCTTTATAAAAGAGTACATTTGTCTTCAGGTTGTGTTTTGGGGCATGTGCAATAAAGGTTCCTACAGTGGTGGAAGGCTCGTTGTTTATAGCTGTGTCCTAAACAGTACAAAAGGACAAATAAAGATGCCTAAATGCCATTGTTTCTTATCCTGTATGCTCCAGATGAACCAAATCTGTACAATAATAAAAACAACAGCAAAAATATCTTGTTTTTCCATGGCAAAACAGCAACAGATATTTCTATTTTGAGTGCAAATCAACAGATGGTCCAAGATCTTTTGTTATTGCATGATTCTGACTTCTGATTTCCAAACTCAACTATGATATTTAATGTAATGATAAAAATAATTTCTGACAAAATTGGTTTTACATTTACCTATCTTATGGGTGGTTTCTAAGAAAGATTGAGGTTAAAGAAGACCTGCTGCACTAATGACAGCTTCTGGAAAAGAGTTGCACTTCACTTAGTACGGAGCACTCTCTCAGGATCTAACACCTATGTTCCCTACAAGAAATCTGTGAAATTGTCCTCTTTTGTTTTGCACACTGATACTGGTTTGGAAGATGTAGGTGTTCCAACATGTTCCAACCCTTTGTGAAATATCACTTAAAGGATTATCAGCATTGGCGCCATCTGGTGATTTTGGAAAATATCAGGCCATGAAAGAAAATGTGTCATGTTTGCTCCTAATAAAATCTTCATATTTCTTCTCCCCAAGTATTTCATAACATTACCACCTCACTTTCTACTGAGTTCCCTAACAAAATAGCCCTGTAACAATTTCAGGGTGAGAAGAGGGAGAGACATCTCTAACCCAAAAAAAAAAAAAAAAAAAAAATGAGGATGAAAAAGGGGAGATTTAGTTCTTATTTAATGATTTTTTAAGGCTAGGTTAGAATCTTAGAACATCTAGTCTGATTTTGTGCATAACAAAGTCCAAAGGATGTCACATACTCCCAAGTAATTAGTCCAGTTAGTTGTACCTGCCAAGAGCAGAGTTTTCTGGAAGAGTGTCCTGTATTGATTGGAAGCTATCAGAACATGGAAAATCCCATACAGGTGGATGTATGATGCATATTTCTGAAATAAATGTTTGGTTTACATACTGCCTGAACTTGCTTTTACTCTCAAAACCAGCAGTCTTTGCAATGTTAAAAAACCCTTTAATACCCAGTCTTTCCTCCCTGTACTCTCTAACGAGGCTCCCACTCAAAAGACATGAAAATAAGTGGAAACCTGTCAGCATTTTCATCAGAAGTTTTTTACAATCCTTAAAGAAATGTTGGTGATTCTTGTTTCCCCCTTCAAAAGTTGACATATCTTTATAAAACACAGACATCCAAACTATATGAATGGCCTCACCTCAGTATAAATCTCCTCTTACTTGTTTTTTTCCTCTGGTGTCCTGTATGGCCAAAGAGGCAAATAAACAGTGCCATTTGCCATTCCAATTTTGGGCAATAATTTTGACTTAAGGAAATGAGCTTTCTCCAGCCACACTCCTCATGCATTTGTTTCTCTTTCTTTGTTTATTCCCTTCCCATCCCCAGGAAGTTTCAAAATCGCTGATCAATTTTGACCAAGTGCGACAGAGGCATAGAGGTCTGACAGGAATTAAGTACCTACAAGTTTCATGAAAATAGGCAGCAGAGAAGAGGGAGGGAGGGAGGGCCTATTAATTCCCTCATTGAGGGAAAGGCCTCAGCATGAGCTCAACCTTTGTTACAGCCCCGAAATCCACACGAGAGAGAGACCCTGGAAAGCAGCCATCATTAGCAGCGCCGCACATGGAACCACCTGTTTAATTAATTATTCTTCTCCATAAAGAACCGTTTAAAAACAGCTCCATAGCTTTCAATATAAGCTTGCTTGCAGTGCCCCCAGTAGGAGTCACAGAGACTGAGTCTAGGGGAAACTGGGCCCCATGTGCTTTGTACCTCTCATAATAGATACCCCTAAAAGGCTGCTTTGGGCTCCACAGACCCAAATGTGCCGTATCTGTGCCACTCTTGCTCAGTACTTTACTCTTCTGCCCTGCCACCCATTGGGCTCTGTTACTCCACTTCACATCTTTACCAGGGAGCCTAGAGCTGATGACAGAAGTGACTGCATCCAAAGTCTCTCTCCATTGCTATTCAGCTTGCACGGAGCTGAGGAAAACCTAAGAAAAAGTAGTCACCAAACTCAAAACAGACTTGTACTGAGCATTCAGTGTGATTAACTGGCCAGCTTTATGAGACAGTGAGAGGGTGCAACCCTCATGATGAACTAGTCAATCACCCTGTGCCAAGTGTTAAGTCTCCACAACAGTAGAAATAGCATAGCTTTGTAGGATAAAGGTTGTTAGTATCTTCGGTACAGGAAGAATAATGTACTTTTCCCTAATGTTGAGGGATAAATATTTTAACTGAAATCAGAAATCATTCTACGTATTTTACAAAGGACAGACAACTAAAATAAAGGGTGGGGGAAGGACAGTAGCCAGTACTAGAACACTTTTCTAGTCCAGTACATACAAGATCCTACCCCAAAATGGCACATGAGAGGGGGGGAAAAAAAAAAAAAAAAAAGATGAATTACTGTGGATTACTGTGGTAGAGAACAGGAAAACTAGTCTTTGTTCCTTTGTTCACGAGCTTCACTCCACCTGTAGTATTTGCTCCATCCACAGACTCAGGACTGTGTTACTGCTTTCTGCTCTCCTGTTGTGTGCTTTATAGAGTATACAGGAGAAGCCCGACACAAACTGGCGTAAGTTCGCAGAAGGAAAGGACCCAGCAAGTCAGTATGAACAAGGGCAGTCAGGGAAATAAAAGATGATGCAGGACACACCCAGGGTGTGCGCCTGGGCACAGGGACCTCGTGGCCATGCAGAGTTCACGGGCCACATCGGTGCTGGCAGAAGGCCCTGTTCCCAAGGAGGAGAAGGTGGATTACTTTGCTTTTCTAAACTAAAAATCTCATACAGCAAATTTCTTACATTAAAATAGTATTAAAATTGAAAAGCCAAGTACTCAGAGGCTAACTCAGAGGAAATTAAAGAAAACACTACTGTCCTGCATTCTGAAAGGCCACGTCATGCTGCAAGAAGGAGGATAAAAGTGTGACTGTACTGGCAATTTTAGCTTTGCCATTTCAAAACAAGAGAAAAACTGAGGCAACAAGTCATTAGAAACCTCCACTCCTACCCCTAACTTCCACTTAGATTTTGATTACATTTGTTGTATGTTCTTAAAGCTATAATGAAGATCTTATAGCATTTTATGAACATCAATGGATTAACCCTCTTAACCTTCCCTGAACAATACTTCACTCCCCTTTTACAGATGGAGAAATTGAGAGATTAAGTAACATTTCCAAAGCCAGCAAACACAGTGGCAGCAGACTCAGAAAATCACTGCTGTTCAGCATCATGCTTTAACAGGAGACAATGCTCTCCCATGGGATATCTGTGTCAGAGCCCTGAAGGACATCAAACTATACCAGGCTGTCAATAGAGATAATGGAATAGTTGGCAACTACGTCTACAATGTTTTTCTTTTCAGGAAAGCTGGATTAGGATCTTCAGCCAATTAAATAATGCTGTTGACTGGGTAATCGTAGATGTTTATGAGACAGATAGAAAAGAAACTACGAGGGAAAGAATAATCAGGGGCTCAATTAAATACTAAAACCAGCTGACATCTTACAAGGAGCTGAAGAAGAAATATGTACACTCTGGCTTTGCTGGAAAAGAAACTACCTTATGTTTGGACTTGGCCAGTCAAACATCAGGGCTGGGAACTCAAACCTTCAAGTTCTCAGCAGTAATTCTGAACTATTGCTATGCAATATCATGGCAATTCGTTCAATCAAAAATGCTTTGTAAATAGGGCTTTTCAATATTTTGAAAATTTCAATTTTTTTACAGGTTTTCATTGTTTGCCATGATCTGATCTGTAGTGTAGTAGTTTTAACACATTACCACTGCTAGATAAAAGCATACAGTAGGCTCAAGAGTCTGGGAAGTTTGTGCTTCCATGCTTCAGAAGTAAAAGCAAATTGATGCACCTAGCAACACTGTTTCATATGAAATAAAAGACCTTATTTCTAGGGTAAGGGGGTCCAAAGGGCACCTCCTTTTACAGGCTGCCCCAACAGGCACTCCTGTAACTCCCAGGAATCAACATTCATGTAACATCCATGAGGCATTGTAAATATCTCAACTTATTCCCCCTTAAAAGAAATACACCTTATAAATTCAAGATTCGGACTTTGGTCTGAAGCTAGTTTCTCTGCAATTCTCCACCTTCCTTCTCTTGCACACATACACATAAACACAGATATCCTTATATTTTGGATACCTCTTCCTGGGTTGTGAAAAAGTTACCCTATTCTTTGCACGTAAGGGTGTGTCTGCCACCATAACAGCAAGGGACAGACAGTCTGCAGTCCTTAAGGCTCTCCTACGTAACAGAAAAGGCCAAGAGGGAAAAAAATATGCCATATAAAGTCTCCACTATTTTCAGAAAGGTGTAGTTTTCGGACACCAGCTTTTCCATTGCTAACCCAGAGGCCAAGCCCAGTCATGCTTTCCAGCCATGCTTTGTGCAAGCCCACATGCCAAACCTGTCTACACTTCTACTAAGGCAGAAATAGATTTGCACACTTTACACACTCCTAAAAATTCTCCACTGATTCTTTCACATCGTCTGTCTCTGTAAGGTCAAGCAGACCTTCTGACTCACACTGCTTCTGTCTCATGCTTTCTCATGCACAAGCTTAAGAGTAAGGATTTACAGAAAGTTATTATCCTTTACCTCACTAGGTCTTAATCTTCAGGGTGTGTTAAGGCTTGACGGTACTGTATCTTGTTATCTGGCTTTGCAACAAAGGTCTCTTCCAACACGCTGTATTGCAATAGCTGTGGATCTTTGGACGCTGCAGTTTCTTCGCAATAAAACACATCAGCAGAAAAAGCCTCCCAAAACATCAGTGATCCTGCTTTGTGAAAACAAGAAGACAACACAACCCACAACGGATACTCTCATCCTTGGCACTGATTTGGAGGATTACTAGAGAGCATGAGAGTGCTTGGGGGCTTAATTCTTCACTCACATGAACTTCTGCTCAGCTGGCAAAAACTTGATCAAATCAAATCAATTCCAAGGCAGCACCTGTCAGGACAAAATGGGAAGTCTTTTGTTTCTGTGGGACTCAGGCCTTATCAGCTCATTCTGTCACTCACACCTCCTCAGCCCACTTGCAAATCCTCCTGGACTTATTGCAGATGTATGAAGCTTGCTGGAAATAATAGTACACGCAAAGAGGCCAGTCAGCTATCAAGTCCAAGCTCTGGGTAATACCAATGGGAAATTATTCACACAAAAGATGCGCTGGGGTGACAAATGAAGAGAGTGCTTTGGCTCATTGAAGATGCTAGGAGCTCGGACAATGCTAGGACACTAATACCAAACAGCTCATTTTATCTGATTACGTACTGAGTGCATGCTGGTTTCCTTCCCTTCCTCGATGCCAGCACCCTGCCCACCCCTATACTCTTTCCCCTAAAGGACACAGGTTGTTTTTTTATGTGCAATGTACCACGAAATGGCAATCTAAAGCAGAAGTGTATCTAAAAACAATTGAACTCCACACAAAACAATTGTCTTCTTTCTCTTCACCTTCCAAAAAAGACATATTTAATGTTTAAACAGAACAACAACAAAGTCTCCCTGAACAAAATGGGAGGAACATAAGCAGTGATTTATGCCTTGCTTTCCCATCTCTCTCTTCCATACCACCGAGATAAGAAAATAATTCTTTTGCCCACTTTCTGCAATTTGAGAATTTCCTCCATTCCTTTATCATATACTTATCCTCCCCTTTATTTTTTTATTTTTTTCATTTTTTTTTCCCCTGAAGAAATCATCAATGCATTTCTAAAGGGTATCCTACAGGGTGTGGAGGGAAAGATCAGTTTAGGTCTTGGGTCAGTTAGTAAGCAGTACCATTACCACATTCTCCCCCAGGAAAATATCCATGAAGTCAGCATGGGCTGAGCCTCTGAGGACCTGATTGCCCACGCTTTTTTGGATGAGTCACACACGGTGACTTGGTGGCAACATCTAGAAGTGTTATGAAGAATGCTGGGAAATGTGCTCATTTAAAAGGTGCTGAGATATTAAGAAAATTGTGGATAACTTTGGAAGTCTGCTCACCTAAATCTCACAAAGTACGTTAAGGTAAATAACTACTACCAAAAAATTAAATTATATCAAAAATAAAAGATCCTAAAAATTGCATTAGCATACTGACGGTAAGAAGAAAGGAAGTAAATGCCAATCATAGCAACAAAGAAAAAGCAGAAGTTCTCAATATATAATACTTCGGTGTAATTAAAAGAAGAAAAACAAACTGCTATACTAAATTCATCGATGTAATGAAATCATAGGATGATCATTAAGTGCTTTTCATTGCAATAATATCTTACATGTATATTAAAAAGCAGACAAAAAAGTTATACATCTGCCAACCTGGAAAATCGTTGTGAAGAGTTTTGACAGAAATTGGAGCAGTTCTGTGGCTCCTCACTAACAGAACACTGAGGAAGAGCCAGACCTATGAGGAAAGCTAATATTGTGCCACTGTTTAAAAAGGGTAAATGGCACGACCCAGGTAATTATAGACCTGTCAGCTTGACATCAAACCCAGGCAAAACAGTGCAGCAGCTGATATGGGATTTGATTAATAAAGAATGGAAGGAGGGAAATATAATTAATGCCAGTCAACACAGGTTTATGAAAATAGATCTTGTCAAACTAACTTGATCTCTATTTTGGATAAGATTACCGGTTTGGTTGATATAGGTAATAGACTTAGGACTTCAACTGCATATTTCACTTAGTCTCACATGAAATTTTGATTAAGAAATCAGAACAGCACAAAAGTATCATGCCACCTATTCAGTGAGTTTAACACTGGCTGACAGGTCTAAAAATGTAGTTACAAATGAAGAATATTTATTGAGCTGTATCTTGGCCCACTCCTATTTAACACCTTTGTCAATGATGCAGAAGAAAAACTTGTCACTAAGAAAGAACACAGAGGTGTGACTGGTCTGGAGGATGATAAATTATTAAGCAGCTTTGTTGCTGATCCAGAGTGATCTGGATAGTTTAGCTAGATGAGCACAGGAAAGTAATATGTGCTTTGAAGTGACAAGGTGTAAGCACTTCCTAATACAAAGATCCATAGGTCGGCTGAACATGAACTTCCAGCTCAACACCATAGCCAATAATTCTAATACAATTTCACATTAATAAATAGGAGAATATGAATTATGCCTAAATTTGTTACATTACTTGTGGCTAGAAACAGAGTCAATGGAGATGCTCATAAGGCCTGATTTCCTGACCATGTACACCGAACAGACTCAAGTTCCTCTCTAAGTGCCCTGCCAGTACTCAACTGGTATGGGAGGTAGTGCTACCAGGATGGCATCTCCCCCTTATTGCACTTTTCCACCCACCCACCAAGCAAGTATTTTTCCCACCTGGAGCTGCTCAACTTGGCTAAAATGCCTACGGCATGGGCACCTCCACCCATGTCATTCCAGAGGTTGCGCAGTTTCTCATGAACATGATCCTGCAGTGTTTATCTCTTTCTCCAAGATTCTAGAACCCTGTGGTCTGGGTTTCCTCTTGTTCCCAAGAAGAAGCCCGTGCCCTTTTCTCCATATGGATGATGTACAACATTTTTAGATATCATTACAAATTTGCCAAGGCCTTTCAAAACCAGAGCACGTGTGAGCAGCTTGTTACCTGGGTTGTTCAACAAGAACAGAGATCTAGAGCAGTCTGAAGGCACATTAAAGTACTGTTGTGTGGGTGATAGTCCAGGTGAAAACACATTTTCACCGAGGAAGCCCTTGGCAGTGAGCAGTATTCACATAGCCTTGATGTGATATCAATGCCAATGTCACCGAAAAGCTGTCCTGCTTCATCTTCTTATCCCACTTGAGAAAGTGCCAGAGAAGAACCATGCCACACAATGTAGAGTGGTGCTCTTACATAATCACTGAGGAGTCTCTCTTAATGACACTGTGTAATGATTACATCAGACGTACTCTGAGAAGCATCCATAACTCCCAGTGAATTTAGAAAGCTAATCCAAAGATCTTCATTTGTAATGTGTTTCACTAGAGCAGGTTAGGACCGAACATTCACTGCCATGCACCATTTCCAGAAAGACAAAGCTGAGCAAGTGAAAATACCCCAGACGACAACTTGGAATTTGCTGCTCGGATTGAATTGTTTTCTGTTCCATTTAAGGGAAAAACAGGCTTGTGACTCTGCAGAAGTGAAGATGTGCTCAAACTGCTACTGTAACTTCCGTGTGATGTCCCAGATGCCTTGTGATGGAGACAGATTAATAACCACTTACTAAATTTCTGACTTTGACTACACACAAAACAAAAAATCACTGATTTTTTAGGATTGTTTTAGTATCCTGTTATGTACATGTCTATTTTTAGATTTAACACTTAAACTTTTTTTTTTCTATCCATATTTTTGGCATTAAACAAAAACTCAGTTTTTATTGTATTTTTATGTAGCCTGTTGTTTTTCAGAGGTATTTTAATGCACATTGTTGTTTCTGTTTTAGTGAGTGTTGCTCATTTTGTCAGAAGCAGATGGCGTTTGCTGCATTTTGTTTGTTCCAAAAATAAGCACCATCCAAATGCTCACTATGGAGGTGTGAAAGAGGAAAGGCCTGATGCATAAACACAGTTTCTCCCTCCTGCTCTCCTTTGCTATTCATCTGGTGAAAGGAACTGCTGCTGTCTTGTTACAAGTCTGCAAAGCCCCCGAGTTCATGCTCTTGTTCTACCAGAGAGGACACATGACTCCAACTGGCATCTCTGCCAGGGCAGAGCTGACAGCTCCTAGGAGGCCAGTCCAGAGGGCTTTGTAAGAGCTTGTTTGTGGCCGGCAATAGAAAGGAGGCACTTCTTACTAAGCGGTGTTAGTAGGTAGCCTGAATTAGGACACATCGGGCTCCCTCTGTGGTCAATGGAGAGAAGTAAGCTTTTCCAGACAGCAGAAATTCTGTGTTCCAAGTTGCCTGCTGGAAGAGTTGCTGTCAACTAAAGAAGTAGCCTATAAAGACCCACTTCCAACTTACAATTTCATGAGCAAATGAGATCTCCACTCAGACCTCTCTCCATGGCCAGGAACAGCAGTGCAGAGACTACACAGGGTTGCAAGGGACAGATGCTCCTGGAAAGATTGCTCTGAAGACCACAGGGGAATCACTGTTTTCAGGGCTGGGCTTCACCAGGAGGAGGGAAACATGTTGGAGGTGAGAGGGAAAATGCAACCTGACTTGCATGTAGGAGATCAGGGCTGTACATAGGAGTCAATTCTGGATTCATATCATTTTCTTTGTGAAAACTAAATGCACATAATTATAAAAATGGTTTATAAGAGCCTGAACAGAAACAAGCCCCATCAATCCTTTTCTCCTCTGAGAAGTGAGCACTGTGCTCCCACACAAAATCTCCACAGCTGAGGTTTGCTCCCCAAGGTGAAGCAAGTAGGCGTGGGAGCACCAACAAAGTGGGCCCTGGTGACCAGGAGCTGCACCATGCCATCTACATGCACCTGAATTCAGCAGTGTTGGGCTGTTCTTCGATGCCTGCTGTCTGCTGTGGTAGTTCATGAAAAGTCCCAGCGGAGGCTGTCCCAGGCCTCTGCTCCACCTTGTTAAGTCTCCCCACAATGTGGCTGAGTTGAGGCCCTATTGCCTGGCTTTGATGAGACCGTTAGAAAGTATTAGTTTGGCCAAACTATCTAGTAGCACATCTTTAAATGCTATGCTAGATAAAGGCCTTACAATGACTCCTGAGTGCAGCCACCAGCCCACAGACAAGGCTCGGCAAGGATTTTGAAACAGCAGCCATTGAGCAAAGTCAGATAAGGGGAATATGTGGCATCTGGGAATATATTTTTCTGAATAAAGTATTATAACAAGATAACCGCTGCAGGGTGCCCTATTATGTTTTAAAAATACTCCCAGTTTGCTTAGTGTTTATCCAGAAAAGCTAATTATACTTGTCGCTTAATGTAAATTGCTGGATAAATAAACACAGAAATAGGAGCTTAGTGACTGCTATGCTTTCTCTAAAATGCTGTCTGAAGGTTCATTATGCTAAGCACAAAAGAGAAGGGAACTTCATACAATGCACTTATTAAAGGCACATTTTCTACAGAAATGATTGTAGCATGATTGTACAATAGCATATAATTTGCTTTGTTGGCATTTTCAGCATGAATCTTGCAGACAGCAGCCACGGATTGGAAAAGTGGCTGCGGGGCTGCTGCTTGCACTGTTAGGAGCTGTCAGCAGTGATTTGGAGGAGGAGGATGCCCCAGCCCAGACAAGAAGCGCCGGCACATCATACACAGCTGACAATGGGGCAAGAAACACCACGGCTCATTTGCACATACACGCATCTCTGCGGTAGTTTTGATGCTGACACCTCAAAAGACTTACATGACAAGGCTATGATTGTTAACAGCAGAACATGCTGTTGTAGTTCCCCAGCCCTGCAAATGGGATCCAAACTAGGCATCGACATGCAGCTGAACTTCTCTCAAGGGAGCCAGGGACATACAGCAAGGAGTTATGCCACACTGATGCCCCTCCACCAGCTTAATGCCAGCTGAAAGAGGACAGACAAGCAGGAAGAAAGTTAGAGTGGACCAGAGGAACATCACTCACTTGGCATAAAACTGGTGGGTACGAAACTGGTCAGCACATGTCATGACTTTGCCCCATGGCCATGGCATTTCTGACACAGCAGGAAGAGGCCTAGAGCCAGTGATAACATAACATTCGTGCATCACCCTGAGAGGGGGTTTCCTGAGAAGCAAGAGGGAGCGCATCTCAGTGGGGCTAGGGTTTGTTCTTTTTTCTTTACAGATAAAACCCACTAAAGGGAGCAGCTACAAGAATAAGTAAACATAAGGACCATACACCTGAAATTGGCTGTGAAAACACTTACTGGGCTTAAAGAGGAAACACAGCCAGATATGAGTTTGGCCTTGCTAACTTTAATATCCTACAGGTCTGATATGAGCTGCTATTTTCCCTGCATGGCACCAAAACAGTTCCAGAGCCACTGAGGTCCTGGCATTTGTAGTGAGGGAATTGGGCTGCTGTGGCAAGGAGGGCAGGGACTGCCATGGGCAGGTTCTGTTTTTCATGTCTGGCCATGGCCAGGCTGCAGGTCACTGGGTAGATTGAAACACTCACAAAAGAAATGTGTCTTTCACCTTTCTAGCCACTCGAGAGACTTTTATTTGCCACCAGTTCCAGTCTGATGGATGTTTTAACTTTGTGAAACTCTTCCTAGGAGTTGTGTATTAGTTTGCACTGCCTTTGAAACTGGGTTGTTATCCTGAAAGGGCAGGAAGTGGGGATTAAGTCCATTAGACATTGTTTGAACAACTCTCTTTTCACTGTGCATTGTGACTCTGCAGCCTGCCAGCACATTTCAGCTTCTTTCCAGGAACTGGCACCGAGGGATGGAGCGTGGCTGGCTGAAGACCTGGCATCTGTACTAACTTTCATAGGTACCACCCTGGGAGATTCTAAACTGGGAAACTCTAAAGCAAAAATGTCCCTGGCACCATCCTGTATGCAAGCGCTACATAGAGGACCTGGGTTTTGAAGAAGCCTTCTGCTGCCTGTTGGATACAGAAGAAAGTACTGTATTCGACTGCAAAACGTGACAACGTAATCATGCTGAAGGCTACTATTATTGTCTGCTTAATATGCTTTACAGTCCCAATGAACAGGGAAGGCTGGCTGACAAGTGTAGTATGATGTATCTAATGGCTCAATACTACCATGATGGGTCCATAAAAGGAATCTAATTTCACAGTTTGAGGGAAATACAGATCATACAATCGTCACTTTAAGGCCGGTGACTTCAGCAATCTGGACAAGTAATTCTGATTTAGGATATTCTGGTGGGTCAGCATTTTGCTTTCTTTCTTGATGGCTAATTTAAATCTGGACCCTGACACTGGAGACTGTAAAGACTTTGATATTACATGATAAGTCTTACTTGCTAACTGCAAGGTGACATCAGTAAGAGTGTTTTCACTTCTAGCCAGAAAGAACAGTGCATTTGAAAACTTTCTGGGTAAGGACTATATAGCAGAGCAGTTTACACTGCACATGAAAAAAAAATTGTAACTTCCATGTATATCATAGCTGCAGATTCACGATGTCATAGCTGCCAATTCAGGATTTCTTCTGAGCAATCAAACATGACAATCCAATTATTTCTTACACACAAACCGGTTCATTTGTGTAAAAGGAAGGCTTGCTCTTATTTTGAGTGTAATACATAGTTTTGAAAATAGACCCCCTGGCTTTCTTCTAATATGGTGACATATACCACTGTACAGAGGACATAATCTTCAGAAGTGCATTCCTGCTGATTAAAGGGTTATTTGATAATCATGATCAAATCTGAAGTATGACAAAATAATAAAAAATGCTGGGGGCAATAGTTTGCTACTAGCATAAGTTGCAGACAGAAGGGTATAGCTACCCTGCTCCCATTTGATCTCTAGAATGGATTTAATACAAGCTTAGATGTAAACACCATTTTGGAAGCTGAAGATGGTCACATTTTCAGTACCTTGGCAAGGCAGATCTGAGCCTTTTTGAGTTTCGAATGAACTTGTGGTTCTTCCTCCTCTTCTTCCTACTGCTGGCCCACTTCTTGTGCATTTCTGTCTTCAAGGCTGGAACGTCTACCTGAGTCTACAGGAAAAGCCTCATGCAAGCCTTCTGCAGAAGCCAGAAATCCCACCTCCAGTACAAAAACTGTATTTTTTTTCTTCATGAGAACCTTCAACTAGTTCTTCCAACACCAGAAAATAAAAGGTAAATCATACATAAAGGTATAAATAGTAAGAATTATGCCAAATCAGGGGAAAAAAAAAAGAAAAAAAAAAGCTGCAAATGATTCTATGATTCTAAAATTGTGCATTTCTTTTGGCCCTTCCCAGATGAACTGTTAAGAAAGACACAATGTCATAGTTCAAAACATCAATTCTTCCTAGTTCTGCTTTCAAGTAAATGGTGCTTCCCTCCAGTTCCCAGTCTTGGGAGCACTCTCATTTCAGTTGTTCACTGAGAAACCTTGCAAAAATGCCTTTGTCTTACTGGATAATGAATGTGCATACTCTGTTTGTAGAATTCTGGAAGTCATATTCTGGGCTGAAGTGGATATTGCAAATAATAATAATAATTTAAAAACATCAGCCAAATCTTTCTAGAGTTCAGCCTATTATCATTAAGAACTGTGATAAAGCAAACAGTTTTGTTTGATAAAGACACTTTAATCTGTCCATTAGGAAAACTTTCTCTTGCCAGTCTTTGCTGGTTGATGATGAAGGACCTCTGAAAGCACCTAGGCACCTTATGTGCAAGGACTGTGCCTAATACAGCTGGCCCTTTCAGAAAACCTAAGAAATTCTTCACTAAGAATTAAAAAACTGAAGCAGACAATAACTTCAATGGTTGCCTTGTGAGGAGTTCAAAGAAAATCCATCGATACTGGGGCCAAAATGCTATTTTTCCTGCTAACTACAGCCAGTTATGATGATTGTACATGTGTGGGAAGCATGGGCTTTGCTGAATGACTTTGATAAGTTAAGTTCAGAACGCCACTGGACATCTAATCCTGATAAATTTATGCAATTATTAATTTCAATGGGATGATTCCTGTGAATAAATTGAGCAGGATTTGGCTTTGCTTATGGATAAGTGAAGGGGACACCAAAGCGTAAAATGGCAGCTTAGAATGACAGAGAAGCTCCCAACCCTGGGGAGCCCGTTTACACCAGCCAGCACAGTTCAGACAAAACACTAAGGGGGGGACACGGTCCCTTTCAGAATAGAAAGAAAACAAAGAAACAAAGAAACAAAAAGAAAGACAGAAAGAAAGACAGAAAGAAAGACAGAAAGAAAGAAAGACAGAAAGAAAGAAAGACAGAAAGAAAGACAGAAAGAAAGACAGAAAGAAAGACAGAAAGAAAGAAAGACAGAAAGAAAGAAAGACAGAAAGAAAGAAAGACAGAAAGAAAGACAGAAAGACAGAAAGAAAGACAGAAAGAAAGAAAGACAGAAAATTGCCCCTAAAAGAATACTCCATAATCAGGAGGACCATCAATAGAGGAGATTCCCAGTTGGTGAGGTACCTTCTTTCGACTGAGAAAATTCCCTACTTTTGCTGATTCTAATCCAGCTGGACTGACTTGGATTTGTAACCACCAGATGCATTGCAAGCAACTATGGATATTCTAAAGAAAATCAAATAAAGGCTTTTTTAAACTAGTAAGTAGCATTCTTGTAGATAGATGAAGAAGACAATCAGTCACAAAATGAATAAAATTACTTCCCTCCTTCCAAAATATTTAAGATGCCTGCATCAAGCTGCCTTTAGTTTGTATACATATCAGATTATAGAAGATCTGCCTCTTTATAATTTTTTTTTTAAGGGATGGCAGTCTTAGTTCAATAGAGTTAGTGAGACAATCCTTTAAGCTGTGTCAAAATGCCAGTTATCCTCAGATGCCACCCAGATTTGAATAATTTAGGATGAGACAAAACCACAGAAAGGAGGAATCATCCTTTGACTACTTTTGCTTTTGACACGGCTGCCTCCCTCTCCTTTTTACCAAAGCATCTTCGTCTCTCTATCAGCCATGACAAGTGCCAATCAAACCTGTTTCTAAGGTTCTGGGGAAAAATGAAACATGAAACATTTTCTAACAATCACTGACCAAAGGTCCACTATCAGTGTGTGGTCTGGGGAAGCCAGCCTTTTCCTTTTTCACTTCTAATCTCTGACCCACTGTTTACCTCTTCTTTTTTATATACTTTAATCTCTCTGTTGCTCCAAAGATCCTAAACAAATTGTAGGTCATCATGGATTAGGCTGCTTTGTTACTGATGATTAGTACATTTACTTTTGCTTTAACATCTTCAGCAGCAGCTGAATGTCAAAAAGATCCAGCAATAGTTTGTTTAATCACAACAAAAACTATACCCACATAGTCTTACAATTGCATTGTCAGTCAGCATAAAGAACTGGAACACAACAGGAGACAGTGACCATGGACCTGCATTGTTAACATGTATTTTCAGAGCTACTCTTCCAGTAATTCAGTATTAGTATAATCAGATTCACAGTAATCTTCCTTAGATTAAGACAAAAACTAAGCTTCAGATATTTGCCCAAGAGTCTGAATTCTGCTCCCATTTGCTCAGCAGTTCCACTGCGTATGTAGCTTGACAGTTGTGGAAATACTCTCAGTATAAAAATTTTATGAAGTTGCTCAGAAAAGGTGCAAATATATGGATCAGAAATAAAGAGGAAAATTATTGGACACTTTGGACGAATTTCAGAGGAATGAGTAAGGATCAGATAGACGTCTTTGAAATATGTTAGATGTTTCTAGACTCAGGGAAACTTTCTTAAACCAACACTGCATCTGGTTTGCCCGTGAGAGCATATTGGTGTAATTTACACTAAGGGGCTACACAAAAGTGAAAAAGGACAGAAGAGCAAACATATTTTGTTTCAAGTTCCTTTTAAATTGAAGTTGAACCAACTTATATTGCTTTATACATTAGCAAGGCCAGGGCAGGAAAAGTTTGTATATGAGCCCTACAGTGACTAAGATTCTCTGTTTATCCTGTTGTCCCATCTTATCTTTCCACATCAGGTTCAAGGCTTGTGTCATCAATTTCAAAACAAGTTACCAGTCTTGACTGTTTTTCCTCCCACTAGCCATTGCTTAATGTCTCCCAAGCACCACCAGCACCTGGCCCCTATTTATCCACATTTCTGACAATGATCACCACTGTTTTCCACATTTACATGGTGTAGGAAGTGACATCCCAAACTGAACTATGAAATTACTACCCTCTTCTGCATCAAACCACTCCTGCTCACTATCACCACCTAGAAACACCTCTCATTCAAAGTTCCATGGCAAATTGCCCCAATAGAACTGCTAGGGCAATAAGTTTTTGAAGTAGAAGACATGTCTAACAGGTTAGAAAAGTTACCAGTTGCTCTTTATATCAGATTTTTATTTTTTTCAGAGTTTTCACCAATAGTAATTACATGATGATACGAATGTTCGTGTCAGTAGGTACACATAGGTTTTCCTTTCACTGACAGGAAAATATAACTCCTACCCAGTAACTTTTTAGAAATTTTTGATTGATTTGGAAATTGTAATGATATGCACAGACACACACATATACATGTAGTATCTCATAAGTTTCATCCAAATTTACCCATTGTAGTGTTTATTAAATACACTGTCTTATTTTATATAAATATATCATTATGGTTAAAACCAGAGAAAGAGCATGCACAAATTCATGTAATGGAGGGGAAAAAAAAAACACAAAACAAAACAATAAGTGCATTATAAACTAGCCAAGAGCATTTAAGTCCCAAAATCAAGCAATCAAACCTTCAAAAGCAAGTGCTATTTGAGACCAGCCTTGATTCAACAAGCCCTAAGATGCGTAATGAAGACAAAATGAGAGATCAGAGGAAAAAAAAAGGAGAAAAAAAAACACTCATGAACTGAGATCAGACAAGAAAAAGAACTAGAAAAAGGGGGATAAACCAGCAGTTTACTGAGGGAATCAGTAGCATTTCCTATTATATATTCAGGCTGGTGCACTTTAATGAGAATGTAAACACAATATATAAAAGTTAAGAGGGCCTTAAGGAAGAAATCCGCAGCTTACCTGTACCATCCCAAGTCTTAGAAAATTCCCCAGTAAAACAAAGGTCTCAGTTCTCCAGCTTGGATTCAGTTTCATGGAAACCTGTCAGAAAGCATTGCTATAAATGAGGCTGAAGAAGAACTAAGAGATTTTTATCACATTCTGAATAGTAACAAGTTTATCCACATAAGTCTCCAGTCTCTTCTTTTACCATAATTGTCTTTATTTTCCATGTTATTCCAAGAAAAGATACAAAAAGCCTGTTTTTTTTTCACCTGATAAAGAGAAAGAAAATTACCAAAAAGGAAAAAAAAAAAAAAAACACTTTTATTTGAATGCTTTCTCTGCTACTTTTTGCACCCTAACTAGAGATAAGTACACATATAGCCCAGGCTGCCTCACATCCCAGTAAATATCCTGCCGTCTGCCCAGTGCCTGCCCAAAAGCAAGGGCCAATAGTGTGTTGCCTCCACATTTCCACAAGCACGTCTCTCCCTAGCTAGTGCAAAGGCAAACAGGCTGTGCAAGCCACTTCTGGGGTATCTGCCTGACTCTACAGTGAGGGGCATTTCCACAGCACTGTGGAAAGTTGTTTTCAGAAGCTGTTCCTTCTGGTTTCCACCACTCTGCATAAATTTTTGTGGCTTTACTCTTGCTTTCTCCATAGCGATGGGGGCCTAGCTGCTCAGAAATGTCAGCCTTGGCCTGTCTGTCCTGCAGAACCCTAAAATCCAAGCTATGGGACACAATAACCTGGCTGAATGTAGGATAGATTCAGGATAGAAGGACCTCAAAATACTGCCCAAATTCAAGTGCAAACCTAAGCCAATCATGAGACAATAACACTTTCCAAACAAAAACACAAGCCCTGCAGGTAACATCACTACAGTCCACTGTCTTTCTTTCCCTTCGTTTCATCTGCTTTCACTGAGCGTTTTGCCCCACTGCTGCCAAAGGCAATTAAAATATTACAGCTGAGGGTTTTGTCTCCTGCACAGAATCCTTTTACCTTTAAAGAAACTGATAGTGAGAAGTAGAATATTTATCTCTCCATAACACCGTCCATTGAGGACAGATTCCTAGGTTCAATTGGAGAAAATTTGAAAAATCAAAAACAAAACAAAACAAAAACCTACATGCAGGAACAGCAGTAAATGCCATCATTTGTAAAATAAGCTATGCATTTCAGGGGAGCAAAATAATAATCTTAGTCCACTGCTGGGACACCTTCATAAGCTGATCACAGTTGACTGCTTGGTCTTCATTCAAACAAAACTTCCCAAAGAATAAGAAAGATGTAAAGACTGTCTGTAAAGTCTGAGATAACACAAACAGTGTGTTTGCTGGAAGTGTTACACATCACCACTGTACATGCACATCCCCCTGCTCCACAGCAAAGCAAAGGAGCATAGGTTAGCTGAAATCGTCTCTAGTAAGGCTTTAAGCCTATTCATTCTACTTCCCAAACTTTGATGGGCTAAGAGCTTGCACCTGTTCACCTTCTGCATCTGGAGTGAGGAGCTCTGCACATGCTCCTTCCATGTCCTAGGGAAAAAGTAGGGAGAGCACACAGTTTTTTAATCAAAGTATCTGTGAATGTTACACTGATGAATGTTGCACTGTTTTAGCTGTGAAACTTGTATGGATTAGGATTTCCTTGATCACTGCTTACTGCAATTACCTTCTAGAGAGTATTATTTGCTAACAGCAGCTCATAAACAATTGCGGTTGGATCGACCCAATTACAGAACATGAGCAGACCTTTCATAAATAAAATACCCCTGATGTCTTCACACTAATTGTTCTGTAACTCTAGCCTCACATGTCCAGGAGTAGCTGTGCTAACACACTGTAAATCAGTTTAGCGGTTCCATTCACACTTTGACAGACTCTGTGACAAACGGGATCACATTTCCTATCTAGACAGCTCCTGCTAAGCAGTCAGTTGGTATAGAGTAATTTGAACAGGTTCACATTAAAAAATACATGATATTACCCTGAGGATGCTGTCATGCTCTTACTTCTGGCCCCATCCCTACAAAAATGTGGTCTTCTGTTAAACAGCCAAATGTTCGTCTGCAGCCAAACTCATCACAAAATTTCAGCAAAGCAAAAGGAAAACACTACATAGTTAACAAAAATAATGGCTTTATAATTCCTTAAAGAGGATAGTTCAACAGCTAGCAGGTCTTGGTGCTGCTCCCAGGTCTGCAGAGGCAATCCTCAGCCAAAATCCCACACATGCTCTCATCAGAATGTCTCCAGGTGCACATGGAGCATGTGCCCTGTGCAGGACAGGCACAGGACAGTGGTAAGGACAAGGACTGTCAGTTCTAACCCATGTGCTTTCAGATTCAAACTTTTCTTTCTTCTTTAGCACCAGCGTCCTTTATCCACAACTTGGCCTCCTACTTTTTTCCAAGGAAAGAGCAGGTGGTTGACACTGGAAGCAGCACAGGCACAGACTGTGGTCTGGCTTGGGAAAAGAGCAATAGTTTGGGCAGGATTTGTCTCAGACATGCAGAGGTGTTCTGCCTTTAGTGCCAGACACCAATAAGGTAAGGTATATGTATAGAGAGAAAGAAATCAGCGCTTCATCAGGGCAAACCACACCAAGCTGATGCCTGCTTTAGGAAAGCATATCCTGCTGGACTGACAATGATTTTTCAAAGTGCTGTAGTAGCTACACCATCAATTTCTCTATGTTTAATATCTTTACAGAGCTGATTTTTATTTACTGCTATAGCTTAGTACATAGAACCTCCCTGGACTTGAAAGATGAGAAGTTGAACTTCCCTGGGAAGCTGATCTACTCAGTATGAAGATAGGATATTTGTTGAAAGGAAAACACATTTTTCTTGCAGGGCTTTATGACAGATACCTTACCACCTTGAGAAGTACTGGGTCTAGCAAACCCTGTTATGTCTCTCCTTCTCTCTTCTCTAAGAGAAATAAAATTAGGCAGTACATAGCACTTTGAAGACTACAGTTTACCTGCTTCTGCTTCCTACTTATCTGGTAACTGGCAGAGCAAACAGCAGTCTTTAACCTAAGAAGATTCAGAGAATTTTATTCCCAATTTCTTTTTGCAATACATTTCAGGAGTAGATCAAGCATTCCTGAGAGTAATAGGTGATTTTATTCCAGCAGACTGCAAGCAAAAGAGAAATTAAAGTAATTTACCTTCTGAAGTGTACCACTTCTTACAATTATCTCCTGGTAACAAAGAGATACTCAGGGCTATGTTAGACCCAGTACCATCGTACTGAAAAGAACAAGGTCTTCAATGCTGATTTCAGTACAGTAAAGTGAGACACAGAGTGCTCATTAGCACTGCATCCCCCTTAATTGTTACAGGGCTGTGCTAGGCAGTTACCCTGCACTACCTGCATGGACACTCAGACTAAGGATTCAATTACACAGGTTGCTGAGTGCTCTGGCCATCAACTGGTCTGTGAGCAGCTACACTGAGAATGATCTATAAATCCACAGTCTGTGTGTGCTGAAATGTTCTGTGGATAGCAAGAGGGGCAGAGTGCAAGCATGCATCAAAGCTCAGCTCCAGGAATGCCCAAGCCAGGCTGATCAAACAGATCAGCCATGTTCAAAGGCAGGAAGCAAGGAGAAGGACTTCAAAACTGAGGGTGACATCATCTCATCTTCCCACAAATGCTAAGCAAAATAATCGTTTATGCCAAGTACTTCCGAGAGAATGAGCACTAACTATAATATGGTTCTGTCATAAATCCTCACTGTGAGAGCTCTGAATTCAGAGTCAAAGCTGGCTGTAACCGCATTTTGTTAATGTGATTAGAAAGCAAATTTTTACTGAGTCTCTTTCCACAGCCACAATACACAGTTTTCTGAGGTTACTTTTTTTCCCCCCTCTCTTTTCAGCTTACAAAAACTCTGCACAGTAATGGCAAAGAAAGTGTGAAAATGTATTACCAAAAAACTGTGCTTATTTCCATAGAACCAGCTAAATCAGAGTCCCAGTTCAGTCACATTGCCCCACGGACAGCCCTTCACTTTGATGTCAAGTATATGTCAAAGTACTCTTATCAGTAGTTATCTGCTTCGTGCAACACGTGCGGTCTCCAAGAATGGAGGAGGACCTTACTGCACTGGGAGGTACACACCTGCGGAGAGTCACCAGGAGCTAGTGCTGCTCATTTCAGTCTCTGTTGTGCTCAGGTAAGACAAGTGGCACACAGCCCTTTGCTTTATTTATTTGGTTTTAGTGCTGATAGTTTTTCTTGATTTTAATGTGGAAATTTTCAAAACAATCAGCTTAGCCTTACTTGCAGGATGACAGAAGTATTAATCATAAGAAGAAATCTTCAAATACCTTTCAACCAATGTACTAACCAGAATGAAGTTTTTCTTGTCAGCTAAATTGCTCAGCATTAAAGGGAACATGAGTTAGCTGGAGAGGCGTATTCTGACCACCGGAGGGCTCCTATATATTTTTCGTTTATTAAATAAAAGCAGTAAGCAGTGGCTGGCCTCATTTAGAGTTACTGAAATAATAATCTGTAGCTAGCAATGTACTTGATGAATTTCACCCTTTTTTTCTATGTGAATCCTTGTGGTCAGACTGTGAAGTATTGAACTTATAAATTATTCAAAGCTAGTCACAAATGTTTTCATAAAATATTTTCAGATTTGCAAATAGTTCAAATGTTGATGTTTCTGTTGAATATCTAGCTCACGATTTGCATTGTCACTTTGGCTTTGGTGCACTAATAGTCTATCCAAACTTTTAATTATGTATTCATTTGTATGAATCATTTAATTTGTACTTCATTTGCTAAACAGTACAAATTGTCAGACAAAAGGCCTCTGAAGACAAAGGAAAAACTCGTGGTGATTTGTGTTGCTTCTGGATGAGGCTAAGCCTGTATATTGCTCATTCCTTCTGTAGTTCTGTCAATGAGAAACATCACTAAACTTCACCTAGGCAGAAATAGCAGCTAGGACTTGCCATTTCTGTATCCCAACATAAACTGAAATGATGTTCTCAGGGATTGCTTGAGCTTTGAAAGGGTCTGTTTGGGACAGGAAGTCAGGATCCTCTCAGATCTTTGTGCAAGACAAGCAAGTAGTGATTTTCAGGGTCCAAATCAAATGTGGCTCTCAATCATTAACCCTCACCTGATGTGCACACACTAAATCACAAGCTGTCCTCAGCCTCCTTAACAATAACAGGTCACTTGACACATCTGATGAAGCTCTGATGAGTTAGAGGATCTGTCCCTATTTACAGTTTAACCCAGTTTCTTTTTCCAATTATCCAGTGCCTTTCAGGCCAGAAGTCCCTGAAGCTTCTCACAGATATTTTCAGTCTACACATACATCTTTGCGTGAAAGTTATCATAGACCTAGATCCCTCTGTTTTCCTCACCTAGCAGATAAACATTGTCAGTCTCTTGGGGTTCTGCCCAGACATATATATTCCCCCTGTCTTATCTGGGTTCATGCTGCTTGTGGTAACAGCAGAGATGTTATGTTGATATCTCAAAAGGGGACCATCATTGTTCCTAATTTCCTTGCAAATGTAACTTCCTTTGTAAGACCATTCTGGCTTTACCCAGTACTTGCAAGCTCCACTCATGAAACAGACCTTTGGAAGGCATTTTCCAGTTGAACACTACAATTTGGCATAATTTGTATGATGGAGCCAAACTAAATGTCAGGTGGACAAAAATCTCTCACAGTTTAACAAACTCCTTTATACACTTCTGAAGAAAGACAAATGTTTCACACCATTCTCAGGGAGCTTGAGGAACAAAACTTCTCAGTTTCTCTAGTTTGCAATAAAAGAGAGGAGCAGTAAATATCTAAATTATAGATCCAGCACATAAAGTAACTGAGGTGATAAAATACCTTCTCCAGAAAACAATGCAGCAAGATAGGAAAAATATTTCTCATACAATTATTTATTTTTTTACTATGGATTTTTAACATTTTTAAACAGATAGCATGAGGCTTTCATCTTCCTTAGGTTTCAGTACTGGGGCTGGGGGAGTTTCTAAAAGTAATGCACAATGTATTCATGCATGCTCTGAATTCTTCCATTTCCACTCAAAATCCGTAATATTTATTAAAATTTTCACACTGATTTGGAATTACTCAAGTTACAGTTACCTTAAGCCCACTTCCCACCTGTTAGTAGACTCACCTGTGATTCCAGCAACACAACATACCTTTTCTTCAAAGCTGAGCCCCACTGCCCTCCAGTGTGATGAAAACTGAGCATCTACGTGAAAAATCAGATCAGCAACAGTTAACTCCTTAATAAGCCTGTTTCTGTTTTCCTTTTTGAAGCACAGAAAGTTCTTCTCACTGTATGTTTTAGCTGGGTGCTTTGACCTAAGCAAAGAGGAAAAGTCTGGATGTCATTACCATGGGAAGGCTTTGGAGTGGAAATGGTCAGCCACATGTTTCTAGCAATGGTTTGACTTCCTAGTACCCACGGTCTGGGTTTGCATTTTCTCTTCTGAAAAATTACCTCCAGGTTGCTTCCACTTGCCTCATTTTACCTTCTTGCCTCAGTTCCCAGACATTGTTGTAATCTCCTCTGTGAGGTATAAGGACCTTTGAAACACAATTTGGACAGAACTGACTAAAACCAAGGTGAGTTTTCTTTACAGAAAACTGAGCGCAATACACAGATGCAATACAAACATCTGTAGTGACAGCAGGCAGAGGACGCTGTCTCTTAGATTCAGAAAGTGCACACAGATGTGGCTCATGTGTCAAGATTGCTGCCAGAAGAACTGAGCCTATAACCCCTCCTCAGTCAATTCTGATCCCATCTCATCTCATCTTCTCAGTGTTAGCCATTCTGTTGTATGTAAAACATGCTCTTATTTCACTCTTCTTTTAATTATAGTAGTACTGGTTTAGCCCTGAATTATATGCAGTTAAGAAAGCTTCCCACCACCATGAAAAATAAACCCTTCATGTTTTGTGTCTTTAATACAGCTAATTTGCTGAGTCCTTTAAGAGCAGCTGCTAGTTTTATGTGTCAAATGACCACAAAACAAAAGAGAGTGTGGCAGCGTGTTGTAGGTTTTGCTGACCCAGCACAACATTTCGATTGAAAAGAACTAAAAGGAGCAGTTTGAGAAACCTGACACTAGCAGTTACCTTTAGAAATCACATCTTAAAATAATAAAGACTAGGATACATATTACATATATTTTTTTAAATGCGTGTAAGTTTCTGTTGGAGCCACAGGTGATCGTCAAGTCCTTCTGAAAAAGTATCTGTTACAAAGGAGAAGAGAGGGAGGGAGTGGAGAAGGTGCCATTTTTCTATCACTATAGTAAACACCTAATGCACCATAAACAGAGCAGGTCATGCGGTAAAACATGAAGAAGTTCTTTTTTAATCATCTGAATAGAAATTTAATATCTTTGCACTTGCTAAGTAAGGCAACTTGCTCAAGCAACCAGATACACAAAGCCTTATGCATTTATTCTACCTTTGTTGCTGCCTGAATGAAGCTTCTAAGTCACAGGCATTAAGGTTGGTATTTACTGAGCAGTTGCACATGAGGGCTCACTAGGAAAATCAGGACATCCAAACGTGTAAGGAAACCTGAGAAATCATAGAAAATAGCCACTTATACAGCGTGACAAAAAAAAAAAAAAACTATCCAGTAGTTTTGCTTTCATAAATTACAAGGTCCAAAAGCTAGGACTAATTTCCCAGGTCACTTTGAGCTGTATGGTGCTGTCCACCATGCAGAGGAACCGAGCAATAGCAGCGCAGACGTAGGTCATGCTGTGAGGTCTGGAGGACTGGCTTGTGTGGCGATGATATACTGGGCAAAGCCATTGCTACCACACTTGCCCTCCATGACTGATCTTGCTAGAGCAAGAGCACAGGAGAAAAATAAACGAGTACCACCCAGGAGATCGATGAACTCTGGTAGCACTGTTTAAGCATTACATCAGTTCTGCCAGCTTCCAGGAGTTAACAGACCCCTGGCTCTTTTTAAAGAGTAATTGCATAAGGTAAGAGCAATGCCACAGTCACTAGCGTGCTGCAGTTTTCCCTCTCTTTTCTTCACACCTGGCTGATGTCAAACATCAAGGTCACATGAATGCAACGAAATTTACTTTTTCATTCCAGGAGAATGAAAACCAATTGGCTATTCAAAACTGTGTAGCAATAAAAGGGCTCATATTCAATAGCCCAGCAGCAAAGACCACCATACTACAGCAGAAAGATGGCCCTCCACCAGCCTTTCAGCACAGATGTTTACACCACTGAAAGCACTACAATATGGGAAAGTCTTCCAAGAAACCTGCCAAACATACCATCACCCTCTCCTAACCTTGGGATAAACACAGAACCAGACCTGCAGATCACAGAATCACAGAATATCCCAAGCTGGAAGAGACCCACAAGGACAATTGAGTCCAGCCCCTGGCCCCACACAGCACCACCCAAAACCAAACCCTGTGTCCAAGAGCAGCATCCAAATGTTCCTTGAGGTCTGGCAGTTGGGGCCGTGCCCACTGCCCTGGGGAGCCTGTTCCGTGCCCACCACCCTCTGGTTCAGAACATTTTCCTAACACCCATCCTGACCCTCCCCATGCCATTCCCTTGGGTCTTCAGGATGTAGTAAATATTTCTAATGCTCAACAGTTTGGGACAAATGAGAAACCCCTTTGTGTGATAGCTGTAGAATTAGTTTTGCAGAGAACTAGTAAACCTTCCCTTCGCATGGGCATAAAGTAAAACAGTACCTCAGCTGAAGACTGGGTTATGAAGAAATTTAAATTCATAATCATAATATCAGTATAAAAAATTGTTTCAGAGGAGGCAAACACAAGATTATGCCTCTGGATCAAACGGCTCTTTCAGACAGTATTTCAGCAGGCATATGTGAAGTTCTGAGATAAAATCTTTCATAATATGAGCTTTAAATAAACAGCTTGCCTTAAAATATTTTGTTGTCTCAAAGATAATCCCTCTCTGTAGCCATCTTCAAAAGTTTTACGCCCAACGTGATCGATGATGTGAAAGAGAGAGAAAGGCCATTCCCCGAGCTTACGGCATTCACCCAGCATGGAGATTTCTGAGTTCAAGCTCCTGCTTTGAGGTGGGCACCTGGAAAAAGCTCTTTGTCTTTTAATGATTTGAGCGGTTCCACACAGTATCTCTTCCCTGTGCAAGGTTGTTCCTGCGCTCCTCCATACAGCTATGGCCTCCGCTTTCCTCAGATTCCATACATCTCTCCCCTTCTGGCAAATTTATGGCAAAGAGATAATTATCTGAGGTAAGATTTTTATGTCATTTCCTTCTTTGCTTTTATACTAAGATATCTGAAGTAGTCAGGAACTTCTATATTTGCACCACTTGTCTACATAATCTCATATTTTTGTCACTTTTCTCTTAATTTCTTCATTCCCACTGAATGTTGTTAACACCTTTTTTTGGCAGCTCTCAAGAAAGAATTATCCTTTTTTTTTTTTTTTTTCTGGTTTTAATACAACTCCTAACATAGTGGGTTATTAATACGAGTTCTTATAGTAATCACAGATAACAAAGTATTTCTCAGTGAAACATAACTTGTCGTTATCTATCATCGTGCCACCATACACAGCGGAACTGTTGTAACATTTTAAATGCTTTGGGTCAAATACAAGAAGCTGACTGGTGCCCATGTGTGTCTTTGGTAACTACACAAACTGCTAATGTATAGGGAAAGTCTAGATTAGCCATTTTACAAACAGGAGGCAGAGCTCAGAGAGACTGAAACTCACTCCCAGGAGATCTGGGATCTAGCACCACAAAGAACTGGCTTCCACACCACAGTCTAATACCTCAACTGATGGACCCACCTCCTGCTCCAGCAGGAACATGAAATCCTCCTTACTAGCAGTTAGCACTTTGCTTCCAGGTAGGCTTGTAAAATGCAAATTCCCGGTAAACCATATGACCTTTCGTTTTGTATTTGTGAAAAAGATTTTATGTATCCTTTTTATGAACAGTTCTGACCATTCTGTCCTCACCCTGGCTCACAGATATAGCCTTTCTTTAATTTCTTCTGTATTTCTGGGTTAAGGCTATAACCTGTTCTCCAGAAAGCTTTTACACATACACATACATACACAAAATAGGTAGGCTTGAATACATGTATAAATATACGCACCCACATACATATGTAACAGATGTATATGCAGTGTGTGGAACAAATGCAAATGAACATACAGTTTTGACTCTTCTTCCACTTTGCTTGCCTAGGAATTACTGAGATGTAGTAGCCTCATGACTTTAAAGATGAGACCATGATATTGCTGTTTTTTCACTTCCAAGGAGTGCAGGTGTTTCAAAGCATTTATGAAATTGCTTGATTGACTTTTATATAGAAATCTGTTGACAATAAGTTGAACCTTTGCAGCTAGGCTGTAAAAGATTTGATTATAGCAACAATACTAACCGTCATGAATGTCATAAATCTTACGAGAAAGGACACATATGTCACATATAATGCATGAAAAAGTTGTTCTTTTATCATGGATAACTTACCATTGTGTAGATACTCTGCTGATCAGCTATTGCATTATTTGAATAAGTATCTGATGTCTTGTTTTCTTTCAAGAAGGCAGGTGCAGGATGAAGTAGGAAGCCTGCCAAGAAAGATGATAAATTGCCACTCGGTGCTGGGGACCAGTGCTTAACATTAATGCTATGCTGCCAGGAATTAAACAGTGGAGTAACAAGAAACTAGAAAGAAAATAACTTCTCATCCCCCATTAAACAGATTGGTTCCATTTTCTATGTCCATTATAATTTTTGGTGCATCTAAAACAAAACATTCTCATTGTGTCATCACACAGAATGTAAAATAGTCTTAGAAAACATTCTGTGACTTTCAGATCATTAAACTCTGTAATTATTATACCAGTTACTGTTCTGATAGGCAAGCAATCCTGAGCCAACAAGTTCAAATCAATTTACACAGAAAAATAATTGCAAAGATGTATGGTTTTCAGCTTAGGAAATCCATATGCACTTGGGCAAGGGGTACTACCTGAGTGAACTGGCTCGTTCAGTAACAGTGTCATTGGAAGCGACAGAGCCCAGAACACCCCAGGTTTCCTTGTTTATTCCTTCAGTCCCTTCTGCACTGAATATGATCTGATATAATCTAACTTGGAAAAGAATTTCATGTGATTTACATTAGTTCTGGAAAGAAATAAAGACCAACATTGTAGCAACTTTAAAACTGCGTCCTTACATGGGAATTAAATATAGCACAAAACACGGATTGAACAAGAAGTTGGTCATTTATGTTGACTAAAAATCAAGTAAATAATTTATGAAAGCTGACTTCTTAATAGCTTGACACTAAAAATGTGTTCATGCAGCCATTGTAACAATATAAGTCTAAGGCAAGCCACACACACCCATACACACTTCCCACTTTCTTATGCGAGCAAATAAAAGCAAAACAAATATATATCTTATTTCTCCTTAGTGCATATGATAGCATATCTGGGAAAACATAAGTTTCCAGGCTTTGCAGGCCTTAATATCTTTGACTTCAGGGGCAGCCAAGGCGATGCTCTAGCCAAAAAGTCAGGCAGTGATGTTCTGCTCACATTGTGCAAAACTCTGCCAGGAACAGGGATGCTTTTTGCAGGCTGAAGCAGCCTGTCTTGTTTGGTCTGTTCTTTCCCGCGATGACTAGGTCATAGATATCCTAAAAGATCGGCCTGCCTACAATACAGTTTCTGAGCTAAAGGGCTTGTGCTCTTTGCTAACCTTCTTTGGGAGAGTATATCTGCACAGCCTTTGGAATGATCCCTATTGCATTTGGTTTGGAGAGTGGTGCAGGACCAGGACTATATGTATAACCAAAGACCCACTTCTGGTAGTGACACAGGCTTCAACATGCTGTAAATACACTCTGAATCATTTTTCACTGTCATCAAAATCAAAACTAGTCCTGCTCCTGCAGAGCCAGTTGACTAAGCAACTCTGTTCAAAACAGCAGTTTTAAAAATATTCAAGGTTTTGCCAATAATGGAATATATAGATCTGTGATTGCCTTCCTCCCCTCCATATAATTAAAATATCAACAGAGATATCACTTTGGGGCATCCAACCCTGATCATAACCAAATCAGTAGGTGCTATGGAAACCCACACTAGCCTTTTGCTAATATGCTGACACACACACACACACAAAAATCATCTGGGGCTGGTTTTGGCATTCATCCATCAGTAAAATTAAAACTGGATTACCAAACTATTTATCAATGACATTTCTCTTTTTTACCACAATAACTTACAGTAATCTTTATATTTTGAAATTGGCCATAAGTCAAACAATTCATCTTCTGAAATCTCTATCTCAATAGAGGAAAGATACCTTAAATCTGTCAGGATGAGAACCATTGAATTAACATTTCCAAAGCTTGCACAGGATCTATATTCTCATTTGTATTATGTCCAGAAAAGTGCATGACATCCAGAATGAATGCTGAAAAACTGTATGCTACTTAAGATCATCTGCATTTCCTCTAGAATTTTTTGTCATACCACCAAGACAAAGGAACAATAGGATTACTAAGATCAGTGAAAAATCCTCGGTCTCTGCAGACTGATATGTCTGACACAAAGGCCAAACTCTCCTCTTACCAACATCCCCTATCCTCTCCCATTTTTGTAGTCTGATTGCTGCATCCTTTCTGTCTCTATTCAGCTGTGCCTTGGTAACTAGCAACACCTGTTCGTGACATACTAGAACCAATTTCAGCCCCAGACCACCATCATTCTTTTTTTTTTT
>VXAV01002563.1:540838-556001 GCA_013399715.1 Alectura lathami | reverse complement strand
CTCTCTAAGAAAAAAAAAAAACAAAAACTTTTCCTCTGATCTCAGGAGTGTACATCTAACTCACATAACATAATTCACGTAGTATCATTAGGAGAACAAATCCATCTTTGTCCCCTTTCAAGTGTCACCCTCAAAATGATTAGCCAAAATCATATTCCAGGATCATTTAGGAAAATGTAAACTTCTAGCAGCAAAAAAACTGTGCACCTATTTTCATATTTCCATCAAACACAGCATTGGTAGTGATTAGAAAAACACCTCTATTTTAACATTTAAACTCTGCTGTGAGACAAGACAAAGCTCTTCTAACTTTTCACATGCAGGTTTTACCTTTTGATAGGTTGTTCACAGGAAACCAGGGTCCAAGCAACCTGGATCATGAGGCTCACCACATTCTCACTTCTCTTGGCCCTACTGCAAAAGCTGAGGGTGCTTTGAGGTGTTATTAAACACGAAAAAGATGCGGTGATTGCACCATTTCTGTTGTACAGTGGATCAGAAGGAAAATCCTACCTAGACATGACCTCCAAGGAGCTAGTTAATATACGGTATTTGACATGAAGCTGGAGTTCTTCTCAGAAAAGCCTAGTGATAGACAGGAGGGTCCGGGTGAAAAGGTTGGCTAGAAGACAATGTTCAAAGGCATTCATTCTACAGTGATGAAGGGAGAATCAGGGTGAGGTGGGGCAAGAACTAAGTAACTTCTTGATTTCTTCTAAGTTCTGTAATCTCCAGGAAAATAAAGGAAGTACAAATTACAGAAATAGGCATAGCAAAAGGAACAGCTGATATTGATCACCAAGAGCTCTCATTTCCAAAAATCCTTGCATTTCAATTCTCTCTCAGACAATTTAATATTAAGTTGTTCTTTTTTTTTAATTAAATTTTTCCTGGGTTTTATGCACTAAGGAAAGTACAGCCTAAAAGAAGAATATCTCAACAGAACCAGTGAAAATTACTCATAGGAATCCTATTTCATTTCAAGGAAAACTACTGTGATACGTATAACCTTGCCTTTGGAAATATAATATCATGTTTGCAGATGAAAGGTAGTGAGCCTCAGTTCAGATCAAATTCCAGCTCACTGAGTAACTTTTGTGTTTTTATTTACTGAGCAAAACTCTATTTGTCGGCCAACCTTGGCCTCTGCCCACTGCAGAAGGACTGCACTGCATCTGCTCTCTGTGCCACAGAGGATTTTCTTCCAGCATCAACAATAAGAGAGGTAGAAAACTACATATCTTTCAAGACAAAATAAAGATATTCCCTGGGTAAGATATGTTCTTTGGGTTTCTTCCAACAATAAAACATTTCCATCACTGGATATGAGGAAGAAAGTTGGTGTGACACTGTAACAGTTTGCCTGGAGAAGTTGTGGATGCTCCCCCATGGAAGTGTTCTAAGTCAAGTTAGATGGGGCTTCGGGCAACCTGCTCTAGTGGAAGGTGTCTCTGCCCATAGCAGGCAATCTGAACTAGATCATCTCTAAGGGTCCCTTCCAACCCAAACCATTCCATGGTTTTGTGATTTATGTAAGGGGGAAAAAAAAAAAAAAAAAAAAAAAGCTGCTGTGTACTCTGCTGCATCCAAGAGATCACTTTATTTCTCTGGACCATTTAAACCAAACTATAGTGTAACTTACATGGACAACTGCCCTGTGTATTTAAGCACTACAGATTCATCAGACAATCTGTACTATGAAGACCTTTGAATCTGTTCTCAGGTTCTGAGACCAATTTCTTAGAAAACCATACATTTTTTACTAGAGACAGTTTCAGTACAGAATGTATGCTTTTTGTTCTCAGATGAAACACTGTCAGAAATTCCCATACTGTCAAAAAAACGCTGGGATTTTCTGAGGGGAAAAAAAAAAAAATTACTCCAACCAAACTTTTTGGCTACCTCTTACAATTCCTAAATATGAACAAAGAAAAGAGTAGCAGTTACCAGCTGAGCAAGAAAGCAGCTGACAGACACTTTGTGCATCTTGGGGATTAATGACTGTGCACACAGACATAAGTTAGAGATCTTATTTCTGCTATTTGGAATTACACTGAGTTTTCAAATACTAGGAAATAAGTGCAACAACTTTTTTTTTTTTTTTTTTCTTCATGCTGTAACATACAACACACCAACACACCTATATTCAAAAACTACTACTGTATGCACCCTATCCAATAGATTAGTTTTATCCAGTGTTGTTCTTCATATTTCAATAATCAAAGTAAGCTCTTAATTCTTCTTTTTAAACCACACAAATTTTAAGTTTGGGAGTCTGGTTGGTTTTTGTTTTTTTTTTTTTTTAATTTCTGGTAGGTTCTTTGATATTATTCTTATATAAATTCTGACAGAAAAACCTTATTCCTGACTAAAACCTTCTCGAGAGAGATTTGTTACTTTGGTTTTAGATTACAAGGTACTTTTGGAAGACGACAGCTAAAAAAATCTATTGTTACAATTTCTGCTAAAATCGATATTCCCTGTGTACCTAGCATGTACCCCTGTTTTCATAGGGGCTTCCTCTTGTGTTTTTTTCCACACCCCAGGACACATCCCCTTTTTCCTACCTGGGTAGCTAGCGCTTAGAGGCTCTGGCAGCCCCTCTCCTTGTGAGGCCAGGTCAGCTGGTGCTCCCCACTCCACACCATTGCCACAGCTCAGTGGCCAAGAATGCTGCACCCGTGTGTAAGGGCATTTCTTTTTTTTTTTTTTTTCAGACATTGACTGAAAAAGAAAATGGACACAGACATAACTCCAGTGTACTTTTGTCAGGAGTAGCTCAGTTCATCAAGGCTAGTGCCTGAAATGGAATTTCATTCTCTACTAGAACTGTAATGAGCTGAAACTTGTTTCAGGCCCTCCCATATAACACCACCACAACTAAATACTTTCTACTGTATATCCCTTAATATTTATTTCTACTGTAGCCTTTCACTTTTAGCACTAAACTGAAAAGACTAAAAATACCTACAGCCTAAGCGGTGGTTTAATATAAATAGCATCCAACAGCTTTGGTGCCACAGAGAATATGAATGCACAGAAATGTGATTTTTGACATTTTTCCCCAGAGTCCAATTAAAATAAGCAAAGTAAACAGCATAGAAATAAAAATACGTCTTACAAATAAGCTTCATACTAGCTTGATTTGCTGCACACTATTTCACTGCAGAAATGGAAATATCCACAAATTAAACTACAGATTAAGGACAACCCAAGTTTATTTTTAATAGGTACTATATAAAATATAATGAATCACAGTGAGTCACCAATTGGAGCTTCTCTCAGAATAAATGGTCATTAAGGTCTAGATGAATAGATATTATGGCCAGAGGGAACTATGATCATTTTTGACCATCGTTATCACTGTTACACAGTGCATAAAGCAATTGTTAAAACCTTGCTTTAGACTTAATTTAATTATGAGTTATGCAACGAATCACAAAGGAGGTTCACCAAAATAACACATAATTAAGTTGAGCATTTTATCTTCCTTCCCTTCATTCCATCATTATGAAGATTGGATCCTCCTGTACTTTGTGCAATTTAGTAGCATTTACAACATCGAAGTTCCATGCAATATGGCTATTCAAGAAAAAGGAACATTTATATAAAGAAATGGGAATGTCTGCCCAGAAGAAAAGAAAGTTTTCCATCTCAAAATAAATAAATAAATAAATGAAATTACAAAGTGGCACGCGATATACCAGATTCCTATTGTGAGGCACAAATTCTTCACAACACTGGGAGACATCGCAGAACAAAAATACTATTAGAACTCTTTCAAAAGGAACATTTTTGGCTAGGATAGAGACTTTTGACATTATTTATTAGGTTCAAAAATGCTTGACAAAGGCCCAACAATAGTTCTGTGGAAACCACCACATCTGAGGCACTTTCTGTTGTTATGTGCCGGCATTGATTTGAAGATGGCCAGCATTAGTAGAACAATTCCCTCACAGCAGTCAATGCAAGTGAGCATTCATACACACACAAGCAAGAGCCTGTGAACAAACCATATGGAAACAGGAAAAAAAGTAAACATTTATTAACCTCTTTGTGGGGAGATGGCTGGAAGGACAGGCCAGTGGCAAAGGAAACGGTCATGCCAAATTTCTGCAAAAGAAGGTGTTTGCCCCTAGCATTTTTTCACGGAATATGAAGAAGCCCGGAGGATGTCCCAAGTGCCATGGTAACAGGGGACGCTGGGGCTGCCAGTGCTGCTGTTGCCCATCGCCACCCAGATGCAGTCCTCACACTGTGCAGGTTGGCAGGGCTGCTGTCCCTTCTTGCCTGGCAGATGTGGAAAAAGCTGAGTGGATTTATGTAAAAATCCATCAGTAGGATTTGGCTCAGCAACTGACACAATGTATAGAGACACACACAAAAAGACCCAGAACAACTTGCGCAATGCGCTCACTGCATGTATACAAAGATACATAACACCTTGGTGACTGGTCCAGGCAGAAGGTTTGGGAATGGCAGAGAAGGATGCAGTGGTGCCGGCAGGCCACCTTCATGATTATCTTCCTACCACAGTGGGGTCAGCAAGTCACTGCCATCCTCATCAGGATACATGGAAATAGCAACCAAAACATCATTTGACTTGCACTGCACAAGGTAATCAGGGATCCCAGTGTGTTGCTCCAGGGAGCAGGCACAGCAACATCACATAATTGCACTGTTTAGGGTAAAACACCATTCCTCCTCTGCAATAACCTTGACATAAGCTTCCTTATGATAGAAACTTCCACTTTCCAGAGTAATCAGTATTTTAATTGCTCTTAGAGGAAAGTGAACTGAGGGCTGCCTGATGGCTGATTAGTCTGGGCATTGCCCCCCTGGGAGCACCCTGCCATCACCAATGAGGAACAGCCTCCTGAAGTTTTGCTGGCTCACCGAAAGCAGCATCTTCATCCACATATGGGTCTGAGGAGGTTGGACCCTCTCTTCCTCCCAGCCCAGTGGGGAAGCCTCCATGGCTGTGAGTGATTTGGCAACGCCACATTCAGACTTGTGATGGCACACCTAGCTTGTCCTCTCCTCTAAAATGGACTAATGCAGATGGAGAGAAAAGGTAAAATGCGATACATCAGAGCAGCGGTCACAAAGTTAAAGTGGCACAAAACCTGGTGGGTCAGTAACTATCTCAATGGTGAACACCTCATGTCACTGGCTTGTGCCTGAAGCCAACAGTGCTGCAATCACATTATTAACCCACCACTTCTCTTCCTTTTTACATGAAATTACTGCCTCTCCACTCCTCACAGAATAAAGCCAAAGATCTTGAATTTCTGAATGCCAAGTGAGTGCTGGAGACTGGAATGCTGCTTAGGCCTAGGCAGCTTAGCATCTTTCAAATTAGCCTGGAGATCTGCGTAGCTACCCTTACTTTGTAATCATGCTGTGTGCACAAACTCTAAAGATTCACATGCGTCAGGACTGATTTTTATTTTACCCACGAATTCGGTGTTCCTAGCTTGATAAACACTCCTTTTCATTTGGCTTATTTCCATTCATTTCTGCAAACAGGAAGACTTCTAGCACTGGACACTCACTCCTGCTCCCTGTGCAGCAGACCTTGACAGGCAACGGCTGAACATTTTCCCACACCATCTCAAGCCTGGTTTGGAGGGAGATGCTTTTATATGGACTGCTTATTATTTTAAATATGCATAAATTAGGTTTCCAGGCGGGTAGGCTATAAACAGTACTTTTAAAAAGAAAATAACTAATTAGTATGTATAGCTACAACTGCAAAGGGTTCCAACAGTTCCATGTTTTCTAAGTGTAGCTCACTGCATTGCATCTGGATGTAGTGAAATATGTGTTGAAGGATCTCCATTCCTACAGCAAGCAAGCCCTGAATTGGGCAAACATTGCCACTGAGGGTAGTTCAAACACACGATTTTAACCCTGACCATTCATTTAAAGTCAAGTTCAGGATCATAAGTGATTTAAAACACACGTTTCTCTGGCTGGTTGTTTTCTTTAGAAGACCAACACAATAGCATGACTATTATAATAAATGCAGAAAGTTATAATTGGTATTTTAACTATTAAAATGTTGTTTCAGTGATTTTGTTTATAACTAAAGAAGCTCAGTGATTTATGCCTCTTGCTGTACATAATGGTTTGAGGTGAATATTAAAGTTTTTAACATTTTGATAAATTTTTTACTCTCTGTACAAATTAGCTTCCAAACTTACTAACATGATAGCTTTTAAAAGTAATTCAAAATGTCAAGTTATTTACTTTCAGTCATCCAGAATGCTTTGGCCACAAGCTATATGTCAAAAATTTTGAATGCAGTAAGCACTGATTATTGTAAGAATAATCTAAGTGTAGAGAAACCAGAATTAGAAAATCAGTAGCATTGCGATTCGAAGAATCTGAGTTTTGAAAGGAGAATTAAGTCCCCAGATTATATCCAGTTCAAGAGCATGAGTCATTCCTAAACTTCTTCAGAAAAGATTGTAGTAGAAGCAGTAAGAAAAATAAATAAATAAAACAAACCTATGCTGAACTTTTTATCTGCCAGTCTCTTGAGAGGCATATATATATGCCTGATTTCATATTAAAATTATGCTGTTAGTTTGATACATCATTTATTAAGATCATGTCAGGCTTAAAATACTGTTCTGAATGAGATGTCAAATTTCTTCTAAGCAATACTTAAATATAAAAAGAACTAAACCAAAAAGAAAAACATGTGACATGGCCAAATAAACGCACAAGCATAAATATGGAAACAAAAAGGAAGTTCTGAAGCACATTAAGTGTTAGGAGCAGGCCAGGAGCTCTACTAGGGCTGTTATTTCAGGATTGCTGCAGAAATGCCTGTTAAAAACTTGCTTTTGCCAGCAAGCACCTGGGAAGTGGTCAGCAAAATAAATGTGACAGCCCTATTCTTGTTCCAAAATGATGCAGTATGTAAAGAGTGAAAATAACTATCTATGCTTGATTAATTAGGTTTGTAAGTATTGTTCACGAACTAAACAATATTTCTAAAGACTTCAATAGTTCAAAGATTGCCCTATGGCCGCCCGGCCAATACATCTTCCAGCACACACAGTTTACAAGCATTTTTCTTCCCAATATGTTGTCTTCGTTTGGTGCGACATTGTTTGAGCGCGGGTCTATTTGGGTCAGAGTGGTTTTCTTCCCATCACAGCAGTGGTGCTGAGGACGGCACTTGGACCATACATCTTCCATGTCATTTCAGTCAAAGGCACATGATGCTTCCCGGTGCCCAATCAGGAAGGGTCCAGCACTGGACCAGGGGGGCATATTGGCAAACCAAGCTTTTTTAATGACAGCCATTGTTCAAGACAAACAAAAGCATGGTTCTGAATATTAACATGCGGCCTTGCGTAAAGGTCATCTGTATGGCACATTCATCATCGCCCCAAAACAGGGGGGCAAAATGCTTTAAAATTCTGTCAAAACCTGTTATTGTCAGAATACGCCTGGAAGTTGGCAACTGATGCAAGCATAGCAACCATCTGAGTGGCCCTCCTCCTCCTTAGTAGCCACTTTGCAAGGGGCTGATCACACAGCAGCAGTGGGGAAAGTGAACGCAAGATAATAGATATATTCTTCCTACCTGCTAGTAGGGGGGCAACTTTAATTAGGCTACTCAATTAAAAAATTAATCTAATAATCTGTAATAATTAGGCTGAACAGCAGTTCTTCCTATAAGGTAGAGGTCCCACAATAGCTCTTGCGTTGGCTAACTAGGAATGTGCAGTCAGCAACAACGGTCTGGTTTTGAGGCTCAGGAGCACACTTTTCATTTGTAAAAGTATTTGAAAATCAGAACAAAAAGGATATATAGCCCAGGAAGCTATAATCTTGCACTGATCCCTCAGCAGCCACGTAAATAATGCTAGTGATGTTACCCCAATTAAATGCCATTTCTATTCCTTATATCAGCTACTGTTTCTCAGGATATGACATTCACAGTCTGGCCCTTAGATGGCATGGAAGGGACAAAACCGTTACAAACGTTTCAGAAGTCTCTTTAGTAAAATTAATAAATTACAGGAAGACTCCATTATCAGTGCTCATTCATTTAGTTAAATTAAATAATTTGACTCCTTTGTTCACTGAACAAATACAGGCTTCCCAATCATCTTCTGCCCCACTAAACAGTTAGAAGCCAGAAAGATAGTATTATTTATTCGTAACTTTACTTCAGTCAGCTGTTCAGCAGAATTGTACAGATAGGTATGTAAAATTAGAACCAGAATACAACACATCTGTGAAAAATCTCCAGGTTTTTTTTTAACTGTGAAGCACGTTTACATAACAACATGGCAATGAAGGGGAAGGAGAGCACTCTGCTTCCAGAGCATTTTTACAGCCTTACACTAATGCAGCCCAGGAGGAATTCTTCAGCAGCCACCAGAAATGATGTAGATGTGTTCCCAACGACTTTGTGTCCTGCAAAGCACATTGTTGTGCTGCTTGCTGCCTGGCTGAGAGCTGGCAGAAACACCTCCAGTTCCTCACCACAGAGGAGGTTCAGCCCATCTTGTGGCTGCCCAGGCAGCAGAGCACACACACGTTTGCACCAGGTGCCTCTTCCTACATCTCCCTGTGCTCTAATGAAGCGTATGGTCTGAGGAAGGGGTTGTGCTGGGTTTTTTCCTCTCAGACTCGTAGTTGCTTTATCTGCTATAGATTCCTTGTTGTCAAAAAAGGCAAACTAGCAAAATGTCTGTGAAACGCAACACTCGAATTCATGAAGCCAAGCTGAATTCATTTGTATGTTTAAAGATCAAATCGTTTTTTAAGGTTGTTACAGCTCTGGCCTAGCTACACTATTTTACATAGCCTATTCAAAAAGAAAACTAAGAAAAATGCTAAATATCTTCAGTTCAGAGTTTGAAAGAAAAATTAATCAGAAGTTGAAGTCTGTGGTTTAGTAAAAGCAGTACCAAACTCAACTACAAGCCTATCTATGCTCCTAGTAATCATGTTCCGAGAATTCAGGCCAGGGTGATTACTTTTCTCAGCAAGTATTAGTGAATCCTGTGGTGAAATTTGGACAGCATGACAGCACAAGATTACTCTGAAAGATGATTTCTCTTCATAATTGCAACGTGACTATACAAATGCCACCATGTTCCTCAAGAAGGCAAAATAGAATGGCAACAGTCACAGCAGAACAAAATGGGAAATCATTTCCTGAGACATCTCCTGACCCACTAGCTCTGTGACGAGCATGGCTGTGGGACTCAACTGCTGACTCCCAAGGTCCACTTCCAAAACACAAGAAGCACTCAGACGTCAGCTTGGCAAATATTTCTCTATGCCTGGCTGCACACACTGCTCTGTAGACAGCCTGACTGAGTCCCACTGTGCTCTCAGCACTGGACACAAAAAGTTGAAACTATATATCTGCCACCTCATAGAGGTTAAGCACTCTCACAGGCATAGGGCTGGCTTCAGGATAACTTCAGGCACAGGTAATACACATCAACTGCTTCTAGACATTGTATCTAATTCATCCGGTGTAGTTCAACTCAGTGTCTGAAAGTAATTCTCCTGCCTGACTACTCAGTGAAATTCCATTTTGCATCTCCATGCTAAATAGCAATGTATCTGATCTATTCTTCTTCACCATTTAGAAAGAAACAAATCAAAATCAGTCAATCCAAATTTACTAAAAAATTCTGCTGATGACAACTGTTTTATACAGATAATTTGGGGGCAAAACCAGAGATTTCCAGAAGTATAAATCCAAACCAACACAAGAAATGAGGTTAACAGACACTGGTTTGCTTCTGGTCCCTGTTTGTGACTGAGAGCTGTGGCACACGCTGGGCACAGCCAACACGTGTCACACAGGTTTTTCCAAATCAGTACTCTTCTCATTCCCCTGGTTGTCTTCGGGGAGCAAAGGCACAGTTTGGTCACTAATCTCTTTATTCACCTCTGGTGATAGATCGTCCCCAGCTCTTTGGCACAGAAGAGCAATGGCATCTTATGTTCTTGCACTATGCTGAGCTCTGAAGAGCCCCCATGTCGACTGGGGCCGCTATGATCATGTAAACATAGAATAATCAAGTAAATATCACCACAGATAATAACCTCCTGCCCACCTTTTGGGCTGACAGCTGCCTGCAAGTCAGCATACACTCACACAGCTGGGAGAAAGGATTTGGCTTTCACTTAGGTCATATTAATAAAAAAACCCAAATGCAAACCAAACATCTCACACAACAAATGTTTTCATATGTTGAAACAGGAAAAGTCTTATTAGAAAGAAGAAGTCAGCTCCTGTATTGATCACAAAATGGCACTTGTTCAAAGATGGAGGGAGCAGCCAAACAGACAAACATGCATAGAAATTAAATGTAGGCATAGGGCACTTTCTTATTTGACCCGCAGAACTGATCACATCCTCACAGCTAGGATTAGCTTTGGCAGTGGGACCTAATTTGCTGAATTAGTGAGTGCTTGAGTTTGCGTAATGTTCTCAGAACAAGAATGAGATAGCAACAGAAAAGAGCCACCACATTGACACATCCCAGCTGTCAACACAAATTATTTCCTTTTCATAAGTTTTCAGAGAGATCAATCCCTCCTAAACAAACAATTCAAAAAAAAAAAAAAAAAAAAAAAAAAAAAGAAAGAAAAAGAAAAAGTTTATTAAAGTTTTCATTATTATCATGGAAAAAATATTTTCTCTCACCAAAATCATGTCTAAGTATACACTGTTTTTTCCACAATAAAATTCATGAGGATCCCCTTAGTAAACAGTAGGTTCCAGAAAGAGTTTGGGGGTTATGGAAACTGTCATCTGCACTAAGTGACCAGAGACCGTAAGATGCCTGTCTTGCATCTACAGTCACATCACACAGCTGCATCAATAAGCTCTGAGCAGGAGTTTTATAGTGTCCATATGCCTGTGTGTGTTTACATGCATAAGATTACAGGACTGAGTGCCGTAAATGTGGACAAGAACAAAGCTACATGGAGAAAAAACACATTTCTTGGTTAAACTGTTATGGATTCAAACTGGATATTTTTACTCGTAAAGTCTGCAGGCCACAAATGCTTGTATTCCAATCCTGTTGCACCATACAGGTACCACTATCCCCTCAGCCACTAGGAAACTATCACCCTTACTACATCCCCATTTTTGTCATTGCTCTTGTTTTTGTCACCTCTGCCACTGTCAGTTTGCCAGTCCCAGTGTCCACCACCTCCCGTGGCAAGTTTACCTGCTTGGTAAATAAAATCAGCCTACTGCAGGCATTTACTCTGCTCAGTTGTGTGGCNTGCCAACGTCAAGCCAGATTGAAGCATACTGCCAAAAAAACATACAGTGTAACTTGGTCTCATATCTGTAACGAATTCATTGTACAATCTTAGTAAAAGGCTGAGAACATTATTGTAAGTGGAATAACATTACACACACTCTGGCAAAGAGAAGAAAACCACAAGACCCATTTGCTATCGATCTTGCTTTGTTACACTTGAGAGACGATACAAAAAGCTGAGGATGACACAGACGTTGAGTGAAATATGTGTAACAGTGGCCGGATCAAATAACAAGCGAGGCATTTTGTGGCATTAGGATGAGCACAGGTTTATGAGGCCACAGGAGTATTGATGGTGTTAATGTGGTTAACCTTATTTGTGTCACAAAAACCATCTCCTGTGCCAAGTCATTTGCAGCTCATCTGAAGCAAGTTGTTTTAACCTCTGACCACCAGACACTGCTTCCTGGAACCCACAAGCCTTCCAGGACTCCAAGTCAGGCAGCTTTCAAATGCAGTGGAAGATCCATTGAACCGCATCCAGTGCAAGAAGGGTACGTGCAAGGGGATACATGGCCTAAGGAGCTGCAAAGCCCACAGCTCTGGAGGCTGCTGAGACAAATTAGCAGGGGCAGCATGACTACAGCTGATCTTTGCTTCATCAGTGTCTTCCAGACCCTGAAGTTCCTCCAAACGTAAGGTTCAGTAGTTAGTGTTAGTTCTGTGATTTTTTTTCTGAGAACTATGACAAACAGCAGGGAGGTTTAGTCTCCACTCTAATTAAAATCAAATTCATGTTCAATTACTTCCTGGGAAATGGATGCTAGATTTTGGTTTGAGATTCCAGCCCCCTCAAAAAGGGGTTGTACACTCCTTGTTGAATATTCCATTTAAACCATCTGCTTGAACTCAGCTGCTGGAAGATGGAAAAATATTGAGTAAATTAAACACACAGAAGTACAGAAAAAGAAATCCAGTCTCTCTCTTTTTCTTTTTTTCTCTGTTCACAGCCCTGAAACTTGCTAATGTGTGACAGGAGAATGACAGTGGAGTATTTCCCAAACTACATGGAGTTAATGGCCTGCTTCATCAGAGTGGAGATGGTAGCAAAGCCAAAAGTTGTAAAAACATCCAATAAACTTTTCTGATGATTCAGCAAAGAAGTCTGACAAAGTAGAAACAAAACTAGTTAAAGGAGCATTTAAGATGTTGTTCTTGGGAAAATCCCTATATTCTGACTGGGGATTTTTTAATACTTGATACGCGAATGGACTTACGAAAATATACAGAGCACAGTTTTAAATACAAAATCTAACACTTAGAGGCACATATAATCGCTGCATATCCCTTGCTTAATCTCTCATTTAAGCCTATCTGGTTCATACAATCTACATAAGACGTATTAAACGAGGATGAGAGTAATGCAATTCAGCTGTTGTTAAAATAAGAGGCATTTTAGCCTAGAAACAGGATAAACAGCATATCCTATCCAAATGGATGAGCCCACCAGCTCAGCAAAGGCCTGTGCTATGATTTAGGAGAAGTGGATAAGGTACCAAACTTTGGGCTCCTGAATCTAGCCATAAATTGTTGTGTTGCTTTGTACTCATAATTTATGACATTTTNAGCATGGCAACAGGCAAGTTTTCACATTGTTGTACATCCCATCCTTTGCTTTTTGTAGGAACCTAAGCAAATAGTAACAAATTCTGATTTGAAAGCTATTTCTGCCAAATTTCATAAAACTTCAAGTGAAAGTCAGTGTATTCCATCCTATGATGTTTCCCACAATGTGTAATATTCCAAATGATTACAAAATAATCAGAAAAAAAAAAAAAAAGAAGGTGCCATTTGAAGTCTCATTAGCTATTAACATGGAGAATTAATTTATGTCTTCTCTGACTGGAACAGAGATGGGGATATTCACCACGACACAGACATCTGGATTGCTTACCTCTTTCCTACCAAAATTTTGTTTTAAGGTTTTAAAGTCTAAAGATTACCTTGTATGTTTCAAAAGCAGGGGAAAACCACAGATTACAGTTTCCTAACTGCAGTATAAAAAGAACACATATATTTAGTAAAATATGCTGATAAGTGTCTAAAAACAGATAAAGACATGATTAGTTGTATATGGTGAAATCACAACAGAAGGACCATTTGGATTAGAAGCACTTTATGAAGAAGCTGGTTTGCAAAGTTTTCCCATTGTCTTAGGACAGCATCTGGCTTTGTAATCTAAAATAGAACTGTTTTTTTTGACTTTGTCCCTTGTAACCCAGTATTGTTAATACACACCTCTTACTTTTAAAACAAATGGTACTGCTATTAAATATACAGTCATATACATATATATGGATGGAGGCATAGAAAACGGCATGGAAGAGTACGTGTACATATAATGCATGTTTATGTGTATACAGACATTCTTCATGCCATTTTCTCCTCTCTTCAAATCTGCAAAATCCCTTTACACCTCACATGAGGCCTTAAGAATTTTGCTGAATGTTCCTAGTAAATATTTATCATCTTCTGGATTTTTCTCGTGGGAAAAGAGACTATCAGCCATCACATTTGGCAGGCATTCAAATTTATGAATTGCAATCACAAAAATGTCTTGCAAACCTGTATGCAAAACCTGAAAGACTTTTCCCAGCCAGGTGAGCAGGTGGAGCGCATGTGCAGGGACACCTGGTTAGGTGCTTGGAGTTTGGAGTAGCCTCCAAAAGTTACAGAAAGTGTGATATGAAAATCCAGCCCTTCAGCTTTCCCACCAGTCTAACGCTAGCAGTGCACTGAGACACGGAAATTTTCTAGAACAATTGCTGAAGGATAACACCTCTAATCTTCTACTGGACTCACTTCTTGCTAAAACCAGAAGTATCCCTCCCTTTAACGCGGGTACTGAAACCACTGAGGGGCATGGGCCAGGCACAGTGCCAGCAGCGTTACAGGCCAGTGAACATCATTCCCACAGAGAGAAAGCTGGTAAAAGGTATTCTCTTGGTGACCTGTGGGAAAGTATCAAATATTTTTCTGTGGAGGATGTGGATGTTTAAGTCGCAATAATTTTGAAAAACCACGGAGGTAGAAACCAGAGCCCCAGATGCAGCCGTACACTCACTACCTGATAGCAACCAGCTCTTGGCTGGGCAAGTGAGCACAAGGATAGTTCAGAAAGGCAGCAGGAGCCAATGTCCTGGGAGGGTTGTGGGGGAGGGAGAAAAATCAGGGCTCTCCCTGGGAATCAGCATGGCCTGGTGATGGCACTGATGCTTAATGAATAACCTTTTAGCAGTCAAACTTCTGTAGTGAAGAAGAGTGTTATTGACCCTTGGCCTGTGGTAAATAGCTATTGGAGAGTCCAAGATAAAAACATATTCATGCCACCACAGAAGAAAATACAGACAGAGAAGTGAGTGGGACAAGCAGACTTTGCTTTCAATTTTTCTTTTACTCATTCCTTCCCATGTACGTGCACTGAGGCAGTGAACACCAGAGTGCAGAGGGGTTCCTTTGACCACCTCCGCTTCTGGTTCTGATGCAGAATAGTGGAAAGTACATGGGGTTTGCATGAGACCTGATGTGAGGACACTTCAAGACACGAGGTGCTCACCTGATCGGCTGTTCAGTGTCACAATGCTGTCTCTGTGGCATACTGCTACAGAAATTTCAGTGTTTCTTATGAACAGCCAACAGCAACACCACAATGATAAGCCACATGCACCATTAAATTTATAAAGAAATACTAAGCATTGTCAATTGTAAAATTAAGACCTCAAATACCATGTTTTGCATTAAAAACTTTGCCTTTTGTTTTTCACAATATGGACCTACGTCACAAATGATATGTTCCTGTGCAAATTTTCCCTCATGCAGAATGACTTCATGCA
>VXAV01002563.1:461942-506302 GCA_013399715.1 Alectura lathami | reverse complement strand
CCCCTGCCTTGAACCTTTGTGGCCTGCAAAAGTGGGGGGGGGTGAGCAGGTGGAAGCTTTAGGGTTTGCACCTCACAATCCCACAAAGAGAAATAAGCTATTCATTGGAATTGCAGTACATCTCAGCAAGAGCAGCATATGCCCACTACATATATTAATCCTGCATGCTCAAATTTCTTATGACTGTAGAAAAGGATCTAGGAAGGCTCTTTGCCACCCTGACTAGCCTGAAACAGTCTTAAGAATATGAGTAGCCCCTAAGTAAATGAATTACAAACTGAAGATAAACTAGCAGTTACAGGTTGTCTGTCTCTGACAAACATCCACTCAAAGCATTCCACCCAAAGACAAACCAGCTGCAGTATGGTTGTGGGGTTTTGCAAAGGTTTGACCTCATCACATTTCAGTTGGTCTAACATACAGGTATGATTTCTTTGTAGATTAAAGAAGTATTGTAATCAACAAGAAAAAAAAAACATACTTGAAAGTAACAAGTAGCTCAGATATTCATTACTAGCCATTAACCTGATTTTCTAATGAACACGACATTAGGCATTCATTAACAATCATTTGTGTTTATGTGGAACAGTGGCTGTATAATGAAGGTTGATAAATGAATAGAAATGAAACGAGGGAATTTTGGACACTTGTAAAGCAATTAACTTGTTTGGCATTAATTACATATTGAAAAGCTAAATCAAGTACATTTGGAAAGCCACTAGGACAGAGACACAGACCAAGGGTAGATATAAAGACTAGATATAAAAGAAAAGCTGTATTTCTTTTAAATAAAGAAATACAGCCAGAAGTATGGTATTAATGACAAACAAAATCCATTTCTAGCAAAAAGAAACCGGATTGCAGCCTGCATTTTAATAAAGAAAAAAGTTAATGAAAAGTGAAACAATGAAGCCAATAAAATAACCCCTCACATTCGACAATGAAGTGCAAACAGGTGGTGTACTAGAGGGTTAATGTTTTTGTCTCTTAAAGAAAGAGCCATACAAGTGCCCACACACTTGAATGTACGCTAATAAACAAAACCACCTAGCAAATTAGATGCCAGAAATGAGGGAATATGGAAGCTCATTTTACAGTTACCAGGACTCATTAGAGGGAATGAGTTAGTAACCTGATCCTTCCAGGAAGTTTGACTGCATCTCTTCTGCTCAGAGTGGCACCAGCCCTGAAAACGAACGCTTCCTATACCCTTCGCCTGCACAGAGATGCATTAAGTCCATGGAAGGCAATGCAGCCTCAGCAAACATCACCCACATGTCTCTTTTGCAAGATTAGGACATACACTGTTGAAGACCTGGGGCAGAAAGAGGAAAGAGCAGTCTGAGTAGCAAATAATGGGAGAAATTTTGCTTGGCTGGGATTAGGTAAAGTAGGGGGTGATCTCATAGCAAAGGAAGAGGGGTATATTTTATTCCTTTACCCATTCTCTTCCCTCAACTTGTCCCAGGTAGCAGATGATTGGAGCTGCTTCTCTGTCGGGACATTGCTCCTCTCAGCAGAGAGCCAGGAGCTCTCTGCCCAAACCAGGGACCTGGCTGCTGACAACACCAAGCTCGTGCCACTGGGAAAAGGAAAGGACTTCCCTCTGCCTGTTGCTCATGCAGTAAAGATAAAATTTTATCTTTTTCTCCATCAAAGGCTCATACAGATGCTCACACACTCTAGATTAGATCGAGACACCTGACAGTAATGCTTCCCATTTTGAAGAGATTTAGCAAACATAATGTACAGAGCCCAGAACAATTTCCAGAAATCATTAACAGCCCTTCTCTGTTGTCAAATGTGCTGCCACTGATTCCACTTACAAAATGCCAATATGATCAAACTTAAAAAAAAAAAAAAATAAAGCATATGGAAGATGACTTATATCCAGCTATTTCTGCAATTGAAAGAACTTTACTCATGACAGCACACACTTGCTGACAGGTGCTATCTAAATCCAGGTGTTCTGGATTTGTATCCTATACCACAAAAGACTCCTTATTCTCTTCTGTGTTGCAGGCACGTTTCTACAACTGAAGAACTCAAATCTCTTTTTGTTGCAATTAACTTTGATTGGGCTCACAACCAAGCTTTGGTGGATGCATGTTCCATAGGGTATAGTCCATGTCAAAGACACAGACTGCCAAAGACACATCACGAATTCCATAGGGAGAACAGAATTTTATTTACCTTGGACCAAACTTCGCATGGCCCCCAGTGAGTAGGAGTAGCCTCATCTGATATTCATCAGAAAAGTTTTAAACTTGCTCAGTGTGCTTTTGCTCCACTGCTGTGGTGCCTCAATGCTAGCTGAGAACGCTGGTGCATCTTCAGAAAGAACCAGCACCGCTATAGGAAACCACAAATCCTTAACTAACATATGCTAACTTTTCTCCTAGGAACAAAAGCAGCATCTCTGTTGTCCCCCCCAGCAGAAAACACCAATCAAAGAAGACTCTTTTCAGGAACAAATGTTAGCCAGGAACTTCAGTTGTGTTTAATTAAGTTCTTCCGAAAGAAACTGCATGCTGTGGCACTGAAAAGGTTATCAGAGGTCAGCTGCCTGCCATGACTTTGTGACCCCCAAAAGGCAAAATAAAAGACAGTGGTATCCCTGCTGGTAAGACTGGCTTCCGCATTTGTCTCCCTCCTTTTCTGCCTTAATTTAATAGCAATCAGCACAATATGGCTGCTTTTCTTCGAACAATAGGATGGGCAGAAGTTAGATTTACAGCACTGCAAGGGGGAAAGCAGGATAGAAGGGGAGCACACTATGGCTCTTGATCTACAATAGGAACGTCACTTTGATACCCATCAATAACTTGCAAACCTACTTAAGATTCATTGCTGTCAAGAGCAGGCAGATGTGTGCTTTTATAAAATTTAACATTACCTTATGGAAATTCTCACATATACAACTTAAATCAAACAACTCCCATTAAAACTGGAAGGTAATTTAGGATATAGATCCATGCTGAACGCATAATGTGTACTCAATATTTCTTCAATCCATTATAGAAGAGCTATCGTCACAAATATATGAATCCACCTTTAATCCACCAATATGGCAAACTACACCCTGGCAGGATCTTCCTCAGTTTACTTTGGTCACAGTCAACATGGGCTACACTCTCTGTGATTACCAAAGTTGTCCAAGGGAAAAGTCTGTGTGATTCCAAAGATTTCAGAACATCTATTATTACACTGCTACCCTCATAATATATTTAAAGCACTGTCATCAATATTAATGGGATTGCCTACTGAATTTAGTTTCTCCTTTTAGTGATGAGCTAAAATGGAGTTGTTTAACCTTCAGATTGTGTTTAATCATTTCAGACTGCAAGAACTTTAGACATTAGGAGTTAATGCTTCTGTTACTTTGTGAGAAGATGCAGAGTGTTTTTTTTCTTTTTTTTTTTTTTTCCTACACCTGAACTTATCATCCCTCATCACACTTAGAATTCCTCTGTTTCATTTCTGCACAGAAAACTGCCTTTCTTTAAACATTTCCATCACAGGAAACTTGTCAGCAGCTTCCTTCAGATCCAGAATGGGATGGCATCCATGGCCTGGCTGATACACACCCCCATCATATAAAATCCTGTTCAAGTCCATGGCAGAACTCTCATTGACTTCAGCAGGGCCATGACAGTCCCCAGTGGGGCCAGGATGGCCCCACGATCTTTTCTCAGAATCAAGTTCATCTGTAGTTGTTCAGAGCCACCTGTCTGCTTTCTACAGTGTGAAACACACATCTCTGCCCCCAGAGCCAGGGCAGAGGCAGAGAGGCTTGGAGCAGGCTGTGAAGGGGCAGCCTCAGCCCAGAGAGGGAGCCTGAGACCACGGTCACCATAAGCACCACACTAGCTGCTAAATCTTATTTGTTTTCAGTAGTTAAGCCATTCACCAAAAACTAAGAGAGACGATTCCACCCGTCTTTTAGATCACATCCTCATTTGGGCTTGAGAAGAGGTCAAGTAATGGGAGGACAATTCACTGTAATACCACAAAATCTCCCACTGAAATCAGTATGATTTTAGCCACATTAGGAATACAATGTATTCATGCTGTGAATATTGGCTTCTTTTCTAACCTCATTATATATAGAAAATACCTTTCATATTTTCTACATGTCTATAGTATCAGATCTCATGTCACTGTCTTGCTAAACAGCACAGAACAGAAAGTCAGATATGTTATGGCAAGGTCTTGCTATCTTCCCAGTAATCCCTTTAGTCACAAAGTATTGGAACATTTGTTTGCCAGGTGAATTACTCTCCAGAAAACACAGTTGCTGTTCCAAGAGGGTATATCTGTACACCATGCACAAATATTTAAAAAATTCCTCTTATCAATAAGCGTATCAATGCCAGTAGCAAGCCCAGCTTCACAGTTCAGAAACACATGTTTTAAAGTGATTCACAATCAGAAAACCAGTTTCAGGATTAAAGTCACCATAGATAAAAAGACACAAATTGCTTTTAGTTTTCTGCAGCAGCAATTAATCCTGTTCTTCTCTGTGCTTGAATTTTCTCTTCTGTTGAAACCCTATAGATATGAGGCTTTAATCAATGTACAAAGCAATTACTTTCTAAAGTAAAACAATCTTAGGTCAACTAAAGATAATGGAAATCATACAGGCAGTTATTCATGCCTAAATGCCAAGCTTCTGGTTTCACTTGCAGACAAATCCAAATGACAAGGAGTACAATATTTGTTTTCCCTAGTAACGCACTGGGATACTGCAGCATATGCTTTAACTGAGTGCAGTCCCCTGTGTTTGTCCTCAGCTTGTTCCACATAATTCAGTAAAATACACAGACAAGTGCCACATCTGGATTTGTTACCTAGGCAGCAAATAAACTTAGTCTGAAACCTCATAGCAAAACATGCAATTTGAAATTTTAACTAGTGCGGCAAGTGCCTCGTTTATCAAACCCACAAAGAGAAAAACAAAATTCAAGTGATCAACAGCTTCTCAGTTAAACTGAAGTTGCATCAGGGATTTTCGGCTTTAATTACTTTAATTTTCAAGCTCTTACTTTCATAATACAATTGAATCTTGAAGGGAGCACTCGTATCTATTATATATCAACATGGCAACAAAGTCCAGGCCCTATCTAGAGAACAAGCTAAAACCATTTCGTGACAGCAATTATATCACATTAATGTCATAAAATGCAAATGGGAGTGCTTGTTCTTCTACCTCATGGATTAGGTATTTTTAATAAAAAATATCTTTTGAAGAAAAAAAAAAAAAAGGTACTTAAGAGAAAGACTAATGAGTCCTCTATAGCTCTGTGCAGTTCAGTGTAGAGGTTAGGAAAATGCAGTTCCTGTTTTCATTCAAGGTTATTTTAATGGTTCTTACAAATATCTTGGCCTTTAGAAGACTTTGAGACAGCAAGAAAGACCTTCAGGCTCACACTCACCTTTTTAAAGTGGAGTTCTTTAGCCCGAATTGCTTCAAAATACTTTTCCAAAAACAGTGACCAGTGTGCCATGTAGGGTGCACTTGGTCAGTTTAAGAATTTTCTTTTTCCTCTGAAAAAAAAAAATAAAAATGCATTATTCATCTCCCCTGCAATAGAAAGTCATTTATAATTTGCATAGCAGATTACTTGGTCTGGTTTGTTTCAGAAAGCAAAACAGGTGTCTTTGCTGGAACTTCAGAAGTGTATCTCAACCTCCTGAGCTGCAGCTCAAGACATAATGTTCAAAATCTTCAGGTGGAAGCAGAGTACAGTGGGAAAAATAAATAAATGCTAGTCTGAAAATTATCCACACAGTGCTAATGGTAGCCAAATGATTTTTCTCAGGTATTTTTAACAAGGGTATGAGCTCATCCTGTAAATGATGAACAAGGAGGAACACACACTCTTGCAGGCTAAGGCCGATAAATGTGTTTACAGGCATAAAGGCCGGTTGCTTAAAGGATAAACAACAATAAGGAGAAATTAACACTTTACCAATAACAGATCAAAATTGTCCAGTATATGAACGTTCAAATACCATTACTGTTTGTTGCTAATGATGAAAGAGGAACATTTGGAGAACAGACTATGTACTGACATTAGTCAGAAATGCTGGCAGTAAATCATAATTTCTTACCACTCTCCGGCCTTTACACTATCTTTCCAAGAAGAGTTAAGCAACCAGATCTCATTGCTGAGATTATCTAGGATGAACTCAGTCATCCCTAGAGCAGAATTCAAGAGGGTAGGGGGGAAAAGGCAGCTTACATCATCTCATGTCATTTTGTCAAGTGGTAAATTCAGCTGTGCAAGGAAGAGATGCAATTATGGGCTCATCAGCTTTGGCTCTAAACCTGCAAAGGATACGTGCACTGCACCTCCTTCTCTAACAAGAGCAGTCCCACTGCCAAGCCAGCCGAGACCAGGTTAAGCCTATGCATAAAACCTGTGTACTTGCGGGACTGACTGTTTACTGCAGGAGGTAATATTGATGAGAGCACCAGCTGTTCTGATAAATTGGTATATCCTCAGAGGTCAGAAGGGGACAAAGTAAGAAGAGTTTTCCTTCCTTTCCCATCTCAGCCATGCTTTCTCTTTCCTGCTTTTACCCCAAAGTCTTCCCAGAAAACATTGAGCCAAATCCAGAGCCCTCCATAAGGTCATGGGTGAGACAGACCAGTACCACAGAGGTGAGAAAATGCAAACTGGTCTCAGTGGAAAGAGGAGGCAAAAGAACTGGTGCTTCCCTTTGAAGATACGGCAGCATGCAGTCCTGGCGTGTAAATTGGGTGTAAGGATGAGACCAGGATGTCAAACACCCCAATTCCTCTGCTTTAGAAGCCAAGGAACATTTCACCTCACTGAAACTGTGCAAGTCCAGAAGCAAAGTCACACTTGTCAGCTACCCTGCCCACAGCTACAGCATTCACATCATAGATCCCATCACACTATTTTTCCACTAGGTTTTACCCAAATGACAAGTTCTTTTTCCAAAAGAAAAAGCATGCTTGACCTTACAAGCCCTGACTCAGTAGAACATCTCCCACCCAACAAACAGAGGGTTACAGAAGACTGGCCACATTACCTACAACAGCATTTAAAATTTATTTCAGACTAAAACATTTAAAAATATTTCTAAATAAAATAAACAGAAGTCAAAACTGACTCAGTGTGCTATGAGAAGAGGAAAAAAAGATCCCACAAAATATTTATTTATTACAATTATGATATATTGATACTTCATCTTCAGTAGCTAAAAAACAAATACGCAACAAATGTTGAACGTCAAGTCTTGAAACACATTTCGAACTCCTGAGATGCAAGATCATTGTTATTCACAAAGAAGAAACAGTAGTGACAGGATTTTTACTGATGTAAATTAGTGCTTCTCTACCCGCCTCCACAAGGCTGTGCCTCTGTGAGAATCTGATAGAAAACTTTGGTCTGATTAATATTAACACAAGTGAGTCCTGGGGAGAGAGCAGACCCAAGGCTGTTTCAGCAATGCCATACAATTTACTAGCTGTGCCTTACATCTCAAATCCCTCCTCTATTAAAGAGGAACTTGAACTTCACTGCCCCAGTTCTCTGCCTGGGAGCAAGATATTCTCTTCAGAGATTCTCTTCTCCATGAGAAGGGAAAGGTGAATTTTGTATGACTTTTATTTACTGTATTCAAAATGTAATTATATTTGATTATGATATTAAATAATGTGAAAGTTAAACTATTCTCTAGTAAAATAACTCCTACCAAAAAAAAAAAATAAAAAAATAAAAAAGTCTCCTCAGCCTTGTTTTCCATCCCATTTATGTTACAGTTTTCATTCAAACTAGGTCTTTCTTCTGCCAATGTTTTTTAATCAGAAATAAGTAAAATTGTGGAATTTCTATTGTTACATGAAATAACAAATCAAAAAATTATTCAGGATCACTTACACAGAACAAAATAAAATACAGACACCACCTGAGCAAGACGAGATAGAAACTACAACTGTTAATCAGAAGGCCATTGCAGGATCTTCCAAAATGCTCTGCATTGGCTTAGTTCCTAACGGACCTGCAGAGGGTGCTCTGTAAGACACGATGATCAGAGGTTATCGGCATTGGGGGCTAGTGATAGCTTTGCCATCACTGCTGATCCCTTCTCCTGACTGCAAGAGAAGAACAGAATGGATGAGTGCAGTAAGATCTAGCCGCCTACCTTCAATTTCACTTACTGATTCATGAAATAAACCCTGGCCTTTCTATATGAATGTAAAATAATTGTCTTATACAAAATTTTTAAATTATAGCCAGAAAGAGGATATGCTATCAGACCAATTCTTCCCATAAAACTGGATGGCTAATGAGAATATGCTTCATTTCCTTCTTACAACTGCCTCCATCCCTTTTGCTGAGATGAATTGCACAGGAGCAGTATAACGGTTTTCCTATTGACAATTCTGATCTTCTCTTCCTAAGCATAAGCAGCAGCAAAAGTCTTGAATTTTCTTTTACCAAAATGTTTGATCTGTTTCCCTCTTTATTGTTGTTCATCTTCTCAGATCACTAGGTCATTCCCTGCAACGTGAAGCTGTTTTCCTTAGACTTCCTCAGAACTGGTGCAACAGGTAGAACACCATGAGCATGAGAAGAACTCTCCCAAAAAGATGGGCAAGAATCACATGCCCAGGGTAGAGGCCCTGAAATGATGGGTGTGCTTTGCTCTCCCGGGCAGGAGTGCAACCCATCTGTAAGAACAAGGAACCTCACCACAGAAACAGATGTTGCAGCAAAACTTAGAGCCACAAAGCTTAGTCAGTCCAAGGTGAAAATTCTGCTAAGAAACAAGATACCCTAAGCCTAAAATAGGCCTTAAGCTTAAAACAAAAATGTACTTAATAGTGAGAGCGATAGCTAAGTATAAATCAAATTCAAATTCTGACTCTGAAGCCAATTAAGCAGAGTTCAGCCTTGTATTACACAGAATAATATGGGCATCCTAATTACTCGTATCTTCTACGGTTCCCAATTTTTTTCTTTTCTGTTAGGAAACTATCAACTTCATCCTGATAAATGATTTAAAAAATTACATTTTTCATAACATCAGCTGTTCATTCTCCCTTTTTGTCTTTCTTTTTCCAACTAGTTTCATATAGCAGCCATTTCTGGGCAGTATTTGCACAGCTTTTATTCTCTGTTTGATAGTGAAGAGAATGTTTTGGGTTTCTGGTTTTGCTCATAATTTCACATTGACGAAGTTTGTTCAGATCCCCTTAAAACCTCTAAATCTATCTTCAAGCCAGAAAGGTACAGCTTCAGAAGGTGAAAGAAATAAATCTCTTTGAAATGCTAATGGAGTGGAACATTTTCAGCTATTTCAAGAAATAATCTAGCCTTAGGAAAATTTGTAAAGGGTTTGCTTTAATGAAGATATTTTAATTTATGACATGCAATTACAGTTCAGTGAAAACAATATTGTCACAGCCTTGTTCCTTGTGCTGTGAAAAGAGAAATATCATTATGAGATAGAGAGCTGTTTTTAGGAATACGTTTCACTAGCTTTGTGGAGCATGAACAAAGCACAGAGCTCTGGGTAGATATTTTAAAGGTGCAGGTTTCTTTTTACGGTGACATTTTAGTTACTTTTTTTTTCTTTCTTTCTTTAAAAACACTTTAAAAAAGTGTCTAGCATGAGTCTGTCAGAAGTCTTGAGCAACTGGAATAAAAATGCGCAGTACTCAGTATTGTACCAGTGACCACGCGCGTGACTAAAAGCCTACCTAGGGTATTAGGCTGGGTCCAGTAGCAGGGAAAAGACACTACGCCCAAATATTGCTCACCAAACTCAATTATGGATCTGGGAACATGAAGGAAAAAGAAAAAGAAAAAAAAAAAAAAAAAGGCTTCAAAAGGAAAAAAAAAAAAAAAAAAAAAAAAAAAAAGGCTTCAAAAGGAAAATAAAACAATGCTACCAAAATAGGCCTGATTATGTGGGTCACTAAGTACTGTGTATTTCCCCTGTAGCATTTCATAGTAGTTACTGTTGCCAGGGGAAGCTTGATCCTCTCATTATGTATGTTTGTCTTTCACATCAGAGCTCCTCTCTTTCTTTCCATGCCCAGCACTGTAACAGAAATAAAAATAAGGAATGAACCCCCATTATTACCCAAATACCTACAAAGCGGAGGGAGCGACCCCGGCAGGTCGGCGGGTCAGCCCCCTCATCATTGATGCACTTGCTCCAGCGGACCCCTGCCTTTTGTGGAGGGGTCAAAGCCAAGACCTCTGCTGAGTGTCATCAGTGAAGAATTAACAAGTGTGACAATTTGCGGTCCCTCCCCCCCAGGCCCCTGGTCCTGCCTGTGTGAATGCTGTAAATAGAGACATCTGGATGGGGGCCTTTCACTGCAGTAATTGCAAATGAACATGGATCAAGTTCTGGCCTGTTGTATTCATAAATCTTCAGGCTTAATTACATTAAAGGGAAATCTAGGGCCTGGCTCTATGGAAACGGCAGATCCTATCGAGTGCTCAGATCATGAATCTTTAAGATAAGCATTTTTCCTCTCTTCAGGACAGTCAGATGAGAAATTTCGACCAGGTCTTTCCAGCATTAGAAAACCAGCCAACATCTATAACTGCTCCCTGTGTTTTCCTTTCTCTTCGTACATGACACACATTCAACAGTGGGCAGCTGAGGGACTTGGGTGCTCAAGGAATCGGGAAGTTTTTGTACCCAGCATTTATGGGGCTGACCCCAGAGGGACACACACACTCCATGGGTAAATTTAGGAGAGGAAGAATACACAGCTCAGTGTCATGTTTTGCAGGCACAGGCCCTTGGTCCCACTTCCCAGAAAAAGCTGGAGCACAATGAGCAAAGAGGGGCTGCAGCTGTGGTTGCTCTCTTCCACATTTCTCCCCCTCAAAAATGGATATTGAGTTCAGTAGAGACTTTCATCACCTCTGCCTTCTAAAAAATCAGCTTTTGTTGAAGAAACAGTGAAACCTGATGTTCTGAAAAATCATAAAGCAAGCTGGTGACAAAAGGGCAAAAATGTCGGACTTTGAATGAAACTTTGCAGTTGTTAGGAGCTGGTTGTTCGGTGAAAACACCGACTCTTTGGGCGGGAATGTCTGTCTCAGTAACTAGCTCTCATCACAGTTCCACAACGAAAGCAAGCTTGTACGTGAGGCAGGTTTCAAATGCAGCAGAAATTTTGATGAAAAGAACAGCCTGAATGGAATGAAGATGTACAAAAGCTAAGGTATTTTATGAAAATTAAGGAATTTCCTAGGCCCTACCCTAGAAAAAGTACCTGTGTAGACAGATCTCTGTAATTAAATCCTGCAGAAATGAATCTGATAGTATATAAATTGACTACTGCGTCCACAGCCACCAAACAATGCCTCTGAGCCACAATATAGCCAAGTAAAATTTCTCATTGCGTTACTGCTAGTAAGAATATGGCACTCCAAATAACAAGAGTCTGTACCTTGGCCTTTATACATGTTCTGAATGGCGCTGTGTGGTGGGTTTTCATCATTTTATTTCTGAGATTTTTAAAGATAAAGAAATACTAAAATCCACTAGGAAAAAATAAAAAATAAAAAAAAAAATTAAGTAGCACAAAACCAGCAAGAAAACTCAAGATTTTTGTAAAATGAGTAAAGGGGAAAAAAAATGCCCTGCTTCCCAACTGCAATTTTGCTTCCATAAAATTTCAACCTGAATGAACTTTTATAGCACAACTATAAATTTTCAATTAATAATAGCAGAGGGAGTTCCAGGCAGAAACCAAAATTAGGTCCTCGGTCCCTACGCCTCCAGGTTCCCCTCTCATCATGCCATTTTCTCCACCCCATTTCTCACAGAGCAGGCAGGCTCTGCAGAAATAAGTGCCAGTAGCCAGCATGCAGGTCCTCCAAAACAGCAGCCTGTCCTGCCTCCTCGCTTAGGGGAGCACTGCAATAAATAATGGCTCCTGAAAAGTATCTCCTGAATCAGGAAGGAGAGTAACCCACCCTCTTTAACAAGTCTTGATTTTGTTCCAGGAGTTGTACAAACTGCCGCGGCAGAAAACTATCAATAATGTTTGCTCTGCAGGAGAAGAACAGGGTTACTTTCAGCCTTCAAAGAAGCAGCGCTCAAGGTACAAGTGTTCTTGCCCTCAGCATTTACCATCGTATTGACAGAAAGGGCTAGGTAATGACACTGGGATTATTTATATGAAACCCGGAGCCAGTGGCACTGCAAGTTACCGGAAGAGGACAAGCACACAATGCAGCAGCCATGTGCCACATCTACAAGGGACAAGCTTCCCACCAGCAGGACTGCTACTGTACTCCCAAACTACTGGGTGGCACCTGAGCTAATATGTACATTTTCCAGCAAAGCCAAAACGTGAAATAAGGCCAAATTATTCACCTTAATGTGAGACTAACCCTCTGCTCTGCAAGGTCTTTTTCATCTGACAGGTATGCTTGCATCCTTTTTGTTATTCTCAAGGATCCTGCTCCAGGTTTCTAGATTTCATCTTTGTTTTAATTGTAGGTTTAATTTTTGAATTATTCAGGTGCAGCTCATTTTTTAGCAATTATTTTGTCATGCATGTGAGAGGAACTCCAGATTCTGGGCCGCCTTTCTGCTGCCTTTACTACCAACAAAGAGGGACTACTCCAGCAGTGAGACCAGACAAGGAACAGAACTGACTCCTGGGAGTTTTAACAACCCACGTTCTTAACAGTATTTGGGAGATGCCAAAGTTGATTTTAATTGCAATGTGTATTTCCTAACTCTGAATCTTTCAAAGCATGCCAGTGACCTGGGCTAAATCTTCTTACATGCCTGTACTGCTTGTCCTCTTACAAATGTTATGTTGCTCCTCCTATCACAGCACCTGTTCTTCAAACCCATTTTCCCCTCCTTCCTCTCTCCCAGTGGCAGCATGGCTTGTACACCTGCCGTTTCCCCTTGCACACTGAGTGGCTCAGAATGTGGGTCCTGTGCCCCACAGCACTGTCCTCAGTGCGGGCTCAGGCAAGCCTGGGATGATGGTACTGAGCTACATTGTGGGATGCCTTGCTCCCACAACACTTCCAAAGGAAAGTAAATCATCAGTTTAACTTGCCTGTGCTTCCTGGTAAGGACCATGCAAAAATGCCACATCAGTAAAAAATCAATCAATCAATCAATTAAACTGTCATGACCGATTTAGTCCTTCCCATAACACACCAGTGTCTGTCTGGAGTCTCCCAGAGATAACAGGCTTCTATCACAGTACTTTATTGGCTTTAAATTATTAAACATCCAATAGAAAGCAGCCATTGAACTTGTGTACTGCAGCATGTTGTACTCTTCCCTGCATTGATGTGGACTGTGAGTTCATTAAGGAAGGTAAGATGATGATGGTTTTTTTTTTTTTTTGTCATTATTATCGTATTATGTGGTAATGTGCTTCTAGAAACCAGAAGACATTCTTCCTGCAGTTTTATTTAAATTTTGCGGGGTCTGGGTGCCTAACTCCTACTGATACCACTGACAGTACCAATTTGTGTTACCTGTTTCTGCAAAGGAAAAAGCAAGACCTGAAAAACAGAGAGGATTCTCCAGACACACCAGTGGCAACACTATAAAATCGATTAAAACCAGTTAACTTTACAGAAGACATCCTGTAAAGAAAACCCAGTCACACCAGTAAAGTTTAATGCAACTACTGTTTCTTCCGTTCTTTACCAGTCATGAATGTATACCCTGTTGATGACCCCTGCCATGCATAATTCAGGTGAATATGATGGGTACTAATGAAAAACATCAGTTCAGTCATGTTGTACAGATCTCAACAGCCAAAAGTCACCTCAGGAGCTGAGAATATGATCTCTGTAATGAGTCCAGTTTCCTACTGTCACAGATCTCGCCTGTATTCGCTCACATCCTAGTTGCAGTGAATATCTAGTCTCACCCTTCTAAGTCACACACTTCTATATATACAGGCTCTTCCACCTATATAGACACCTTGAAAGAGGCAATTATTAAGGCTCTAAGGTCACAACTGTAACTTCTTTGCTCAAACTTAAGCCAACACTTCGTTCAGCCAAATGCACCAGGGCGATTTCTGCACAGCTATTTCTTGCAGGATCTGTAGCATGTGAGACACTAAAACTACACTCTCATTTGGCCTTTGTGAATACTGATGCATAAAGCCATATAGCATAGAAGATTGTTATGAGGGCATTTTTCTTTCCCATGGTAAGATGTCTACCTCAGCTAGTTACTTCAGCAGTACCTGGAGCCATGTACGTCACTGCCATTCCTGGGATTCTTGAGCCCACCCCACAGGAAGAAGACGTCAAGAAGAAAGACCTGTAATAGCTGCGGAGAGACAGGCACGGGGGTCTCCATATTGAGCGCAGGACAATAAAAATCATCAGGCACCATTAAACGTGTGCAGAGCTTCCAGCTGTAGAAGTTCGGAACCAACTACAGGCATCCTCCTATTTGACACTGCTTCTCCTTTCACACCTCTCCTCGTATTGACTCCACAGATTTACATCAGGCACAAAGGTGAAGATTCTTTGTGATGCAGTTGTGTTGGGCCTTACACCAATAAAGAAGTTGAATATATATGGTAAAAGCTGAGAAATCTTGAAAGACAAACTTTAGTGCAGCAACATATTTACTGCTTCTATGACTGCACTGTCTGAATTTTATACCTAAATATAAATGGAGCATATAAATTTTATCCAAGTAAATGCAAAGTTTCAGTAAAATATAATGCACCACATAACCAGGCCCTCTTCTATTGCATGGAGGCCTCACGGTGTCCCTGCATATGCTGAAAAGACCCAGTGACAGCTGGCGAGGTCATTGTAAATGAGGGAAAAAGAGAGTCTTGTCTCCATTACCAAATGGCAGCAACTAATCACTGTCACATCATGATGTGGTTCTGAGCTGTCCACAGGTTTATTGTGGCCATTAACCTATTCAAATATTCTACTTGAACAGAAAAAATCTGGGGCCCAGTCTGGATCCCTGAGTCTTCTGTGGTCCTTTCAACTGCTACCAAGTAACCAGAAAACAGCACCAGATCAGCCACATCTATGCAAAACAAATAGCGTGAGGCAAACTAGAGCCTGAGCATGCAGCATATTACTGTCTATAGCCCTCATACTTGATCTTTACCCTGCAAGCCATGCAAAGTAGTTTCTGCAGCTTCTGCTGAAAATCAAGCCCTCTTGTATTTACTGGTCAGTAAGGGGAGCTCAGCAGGGAGCAATGAGGGCTTTGCAGCCTCACACATCACTTCACCCCATGGCAGCTTGTTCATGCCACCTGGCTTTCAGACTGATGGTACTTTACGGCCACCTTGCTATAGTGCAAACAGCCACACTGGAGCAGAGAAAGAGTCAAACACGCTGCAGGAAGGGAGGGCAGGAATTGTTTCTTTCCTCCTGTCTTGGAGTTAATGCACTTTGTCATGTATTTCCGTTATCTTAACAACAGGGGGTTGATTCCCTCACTAATTTCTTATGGGTTCAACATAGTTAAGAATTATGCTTAAGCAGGAAGTAGCCTTTTTCTCTAGATGTCACAAAACATTTTGAGCAAGTTTCTTGAATCCAAGCAAGTGTTGACTTAGATAAAGTCATCTGTTCTCAGGGTATCAAGGGGGAAGGAGAGAGTTGGTGGTGTGTTTTTTTTTTTGTTTTGTTTTGTTTTGTTTTGCTTGTTTGTTAGTTTGTTTTCCTGAAGGAAATGAACTGTATGAATGTGAGTGTGGTGGTTTAACCCACGATAGCTCCGAAAAGTCACTCGCTCAGCCCCCTCCCCACGCAGCAGAGGGCCAGGCCTGCTGGCATAACACCAGCAGCCCATATCAGCAGGATGGAGGAGGGAAGCGAGGAAGGAAAGAAAAGGTAGAACTCGAGAGTTAAGATAAAAACTATTTTACTAAAATAGCTAAGGAACAAGGGATAATAAAAACTTAAAGAGGATTTAAGGGTAATAATACTGATAGTTGGAAAACAGTGACCTACATGAAAGGCGATTTCTCTCCCACATGCAAGCCCAACTCAGAAGGGGAAAAAGAGACACACAAGCCGTGGCTTCCCCCCATCATCAGAAAGCAGGGAGAGGGCCATGACATGAGGCATTTGGTATGGAATACCTCACTGGTCAATTTAAGTTAGATGTCCTAACTCCATCTCCACCCCCACCCCCAATTTCCTAATCCCTTCTCTTTCAGTGTTCGCAGATTCGACTGTGCTAGAAACCATGACAGTAAGACAAAACAACATTACATTGGGCATATGCCTACCCTGCATGAGGCTGACACTCTCCAAGCACTGCATGCAGCCACTACCATATCTAGAATAAAATCCAATCTACTAAACAAATAGACAGCAGGACATCCCATCAGTGATCCTTACACAAACCTTCATAAACAAAATTCCTGACTTTATATAATCAACACCCTGTGGTGGTCAGACCCAGTGGGAAGTCCCTGCATCTTTGCTGTTCATAGCAAAACTTAGTTTCTCCTCAAAGAAAGTGTAGGAAAAGAAGGAGGATAAGTCTCAAGACTGTGTTTCTGAAAGGCTTAAAATTGCTGCAGGCAGGACACTCTGTGTGACCTTTGGGGATGACATCAGGTTTGCCTGATGACACAGCTGCAGATGCACCCCAATGAGCTCTGACCACCCAGCTCAGGTACAGCAGGTGCAGGTGAGGAAGCCTGGAAGTGTTTTTTTTTCAGCTTCCTCCAAACTCACTATTGTCATAGTAAGACTAATAGTACATAAGCTACCTAATGTACACCCAGGTGGTACACTTTCACATGATCTTCACACAGACTTCTTGGAGAGGCACCAATAGAGTCCACCTGAGGAACCTAACCTAAGCATCCCAGCATCCCTGCTGGAGAGGCAGTTTTCCTGAATCGAAACCTCGGATATGCATCTGACCTATCTGAAACTGGCTTTGTGATGCACCTCTCACTGGTTAATAGGGATAAAAATACTACTGTAGGTGTCTGTCTAGCTCATAACCACTTTCAAAGCTTGATGCCACTGTGAGGTTTTATGGCATCTACTTCTTTAAAGATGTGATCTCATTTGAGCTTCCTAGGTGATACTCTAGCAATTGGTAAAATAAAGATTTTTGTAATAACTAAAGCAGTTAACTAATGGGCAAATTCAGCCATTTGCACTCTTCTTAAACCAATATAATACTAATACTAATACTAATAATAAAAGTATTCAGCATGGAAGAAATTGCCAGGAAAAATATCAATGAAGATCTGAGCAAAACTCTTTTTTTTCAAAACTTGGCAAGTCAGTGAAATGGTTAAAAATAATTCTTCAGTACCCACGTTTGTGTGCGTGGTGTGCAGTGCACTGCAGATGCTTAATGCATCTGCCACTCTGTAGCTGCATTTTATTTAATGCTCTGGAAGTACAAATGCTTCCCCGCTAGTGGAACCACATAGTTTCCAAAAGCTGTCTTCCATTGAGAGGACAATTGTTTTCTATAGAGATGAGAAACAAATACCCATGACCCACGTCACCTTGCCCCAGCAGGCTTTTGCTGCGGCTTCCTCTGTGCAAATACAACAAAGTCTGGCAGCAGTCAATCCTGCCAGCCCACACTGAGCCACCACAGAGTGCATAGCTATTTACCCTTCCTATTAATCTGTCAGTGTTCTAGTCAAACACGTAAAACAATATGGTGTGTGCATATCTGGACTAGTCATTGCTAAGTTACTGAGGAGCAACATGAATGACTGGAAAACCATGCAGCAAACTATAACGTCAGATTTTTAAGGTATGGAATATTGGAGTTTTCAATTGTCAGTGCAAATTAAGCAGCCATGGTGTTCGTAGCATGGTGACAATAATGTGAAAGCTAAAAAGCAGACCCAGTATGCCTTTTTCAGTGTACAATAAATGGGTGCTGTTTGTTTTGCTCAAATGCAGATTTAATCCTGCCTCTTTTATAGGCTCCCTGCTTTGTGCAGCAAGGAAACAATTAGGAAACTTGGGTTCCTGTTCTTCAGTTTGCTCCACACAACCACACTGCCGCCACGGTGCAAAAACCAACAACCGCAGTAACCAGGGATGTGGCAGGGCCCTATTTTGAAATTGAAATACTGTTTACTTACAGACCCTGTTTGACAAACCTGTCTAAATCCAAAATCCATGTAGCAGTCAGCTCTGCAGCATTTGCTCCAGTCCTCCTTACTCAGATAAATTCAACTCAAGCGTAGCAGTTCTTGCTCAGGAGAGAATCTGTAAGACCAGGTCAGTACATGCTGTCAAGCTGCGGAGTCAAGCAGACTGCTTCTCAAAGTAATAATCTTATTCGATTATGCTACAACGTTCTGTTTGAGCTAAAACTTCACACTGCCTGCTATTTAATTTGTTCCCTTGTCATGAACAAAAGGATGAACGTGCGTAAGAGAAAGCAGAAATAGATGATATAGGTCAAAGGATATGTTCTTAGTGTCAGCAAGACTTTATCTCAACCAGAATAGTATTTTCACAGTCAGCAAACTCCGCAGAGCCAATGAGAACTGCAAAAAAAATAGATTAGTATAGACATTGCACTACATTAAATGGCAAAGTACAAATAGCATTATTTAGCCAATATCAAAAGCTTGATTTGTTCTTTGCTTTATGCTCAAGAAAGTAAAGCTCTACTTTAGGATGACTAGAAGACTGTTTAGCTTATGTATACGTGTGAATGTATGTGAATGTATGTATGCAATGTATACAAAATTATGCCAAGAAACTGACAGTGAACAAAGACAAATTAAGGATTCACTTCTGCAACCACTTCCATGGTGTAGCTTTGTACTTTTAACAAGTCACTTTGGCTTCAGTAATACTATTTATGTATGAAAGCATACAGATGAATAACTCTGAAAGGTTTTGGCCTAAAGATCTCACACAGGATTGTATTCACAGAACAGCACAAAGCACTGATGAATTCCTGTATCAGGCTGCAAGCTAGTGATTTACAAAGTGATAAACTGCAATAATTAATTATGTTGTAACTCTCCCAGCCAACATCCGTCTGAACATGAATCTCACTGTCTGATCTACTTCAAGTTAACCAAAATAGGCCACAGTATACATCTCTTTGGACTTCTGAAAGATAAATGGTCCAGGGATGTCCAAAAAATTGCCTAGAACCAATCCAAAGGCAAAGAAATCCTCAGCCCATGATCAAGCGACAACTAGCAAAGCATACAGAAAGTAGATCCACCCACACAACCAAGCTATCAGTCTCATGGACTTTCAGGCAAAATATCACCCTTTCAGTAGAGCCCTGATGGTCCTGCTAAACTTATTTAACCTCATTGTCACAAAGCACAGGTAAGCACATCAATATTTCATGAAGAACCAGAAAACCGTGGTTTCATTGGTAATGTCTTTACAGGGCTAAAGTCCCTGATGTTGCTATTTCTTCAAACTTGCAAGAAATTCAAAATTGTGTTCCAGTACAGCCTGCATATGCTGGGATCAGCAATAGCTCCCCTACCTCAATTGATGTTGCATGATAGAGTCTAGGAACAATGGTGTTATCACCAGTGCACACAGTCACAATCAGGTTTTTAGAAAAAAAAAAAAAAAAAAAAAAGCCTAACCAATATTTTTTTGGCTATGCTGTAGCCAAAGACATCAGATTGCCATTTGATTCAGTGTAATCTATGATGTTGCCAATTCTGCGATAAGCCTATCTAACTCTAAACACTCAGAATAGGAAGGGAACACATACATCTACATTTGAACCTGTAAGGCTCGACAGGAACATTAGGTTTCCAACACTAAATTCTTCACCCTCTGATCAAACTCTTGTGTTAGTAATCCAGAGTGCTTATAGAAAAGTGAAAAGCTCCGACCCATTAGAGAAGAAAGAAAAGGGCCCCCTCTTTTCAGTAAAATATTTTCAAATTATTTAGGGAACAGAGAAGAAGGTTTTCATTTATGGTAATGGTTAAGAACACAATATATTGCGTTGTTTAATTCCTCATTTATTGCAGTGGCTTCCAACCCATTCCTATCTGCAGACCTCTATAGGAGCCATAGGTCTCAACTCTTAAAATACTGAGCATTCATTTACTTTTGTGGACCCCTCAGAAATGATCCACAAACAACAGAACGAAAAACACCAAGATTATGCCACTGTTTCAAATGATCTGAAGGCCTGCTTTCCTTGTTTATTTGTACACCACTTGAATAAGCCTTGCTTGAATCCAGAGGTTCCCAAATGAATAATACTTCATAGTTCCAAGCACCAAGGAAAGTCATACAGCAGACAAGTGACAGAGCTCTTGATTTCCCCACCTTCGTGTGCACCAATACTCTTTAATTACATGTTGCTACCTTACTCCAACATCAAAGAGGAATTTTTTAAATAATCTAACCATATAAACTGGTTTCTAGTACCAAGGTATCAGACAAGCCCAGACCCAGGGACTAGGTGGTACAAACAAGCCTGCTTCTACACCTTCTCTACAGGTCACCGCTTTGCAGGGCAGGGGGATCTGGTGGCTGCTTCAGAGACAAGCTTCAGGAGGAATAATAGAGTCTGAGCTTCTGCCACATCACCTCAGAGCAGCACTGATATCCTGCTGGATCACTAGGCTGATCTTTCCATTTCTTTTTTTATCTCACTTTTCTCTCTCTGAAGCTCAGCATTCTCTAAATGCTGGCATTTGTATTCAGTAATATTTGTGAGGCTTTTCTAAGCTCCATAGTCTCAGATGAGTTAAAAAAAAAAAACACCATTGTGCGCAATTGTGACATGCAGTGTAACTCATAAACAATGTCTCACCCCTCTATTTATATATTTTTTTTTTGTCTGTCCCGTTTATAGCTCTCTCTTCGCAAACCACAGGTGTTTGCAGGCATAATGCACCCAATGCTGTAGAAAAGAGTTTATTGTGAAGAGCCTTTTCTTTGCCACTTGTCCTAAACCTGTTCTCAAAGTGCTACATGCGTTCTACCGATCACCATAAAAATCAAGGAACAAGAAGTCTTCTGTAAGCCTGCCCAGCAGCGCCGCTATGACATTGGATGCGACAGCTTTGTGACCCTGCATTGTTTTCCATTCATTCACAAGCCTTTTTCTCTACTTTTTTTTTCAACTCCCTCAGAAAAAAAGGGAGGGGTGAAACCTTTACAGGCATTTTTATCTACTGTAAAAAAAAAAAAAAAAAAGAAGTGCATGCGCTGGGGTAATAGATTTGAAAAAAAACACAATGTGACAGCTACTTTAGAGAACACTGCATGGAGTTATAGTAGTTATAGTTTCAAAAACCACCTGCAAACAAGTGCAGATACCATAGCAAACTGCCCTTAGGATTCCTTTCTTCTTTTCCCTTACATTCTACTTCATTTTCTTTTTTTAAGTTCCCTCTTGCCATTCTAAGCCCAAAGTTGCCAATGAATTTATGTGACAGCTATGAAGCTAGTATTAAAATTGTGAATAGTGGCTGACAGTGTTCATGTCCTCACCGTTGGCATCCTTGCACAGCCGTGAATACAGGGCTGAGTGTGCTGAATAGGGTGGGAGTGAGGGGGGCAGGCAGGCTGATGGCTGGGGTTTTCTCTTATTTATCTGTACACAAGCATCTGATGTAGTCGGGGGGCAGGGGAAGATGGAGACATAATGGAAACAGCAAAATGCAAACACCGGGGCTCCTTCTTGTGCGTCTGTTGGTGCATGCTTTAGCGAAAAGGAGAGAGAACTGAGCAAACAGAGAGACCAGGGGCAATTTTGCCTGCTTACTTGTTGGAGAAGGTACTGTAGCCAGGAAGGGATGTAGCAGGGACCGATGGTGAGAACCCTCAGCCTTTGCTTTCGTTTAAACCTGAGTTTGAGCAAATTGAAGGAGCTGTGGCCAAAGGAAGGTATAGGCGAGGACAGACATGTAAGGAAACTGAGAGTCAGAGGGGTCCCTGAAGCTCTCCCTTCAGGCCAGGCGGGAGCAAATTTCTCCTTCCCTCAGTCTATTTTCTGCATACACACCCACAAGCAAGGTTAAAGGGGCAGGACAAAGAGGAACCAAGGATCAGGGTGAGTGTGCCTCGTGTGGGTCAGGTTGGGAGCTGATGGCCTCCACGTCTCCTCAGTCCCTGTGCTGAGGAGAGAGGGCAGGATGGGTGTGCAGGTGGCAGGCAGGGTTAAAGGGTCTGGGGGTAGGGTGGGGTGGGAAGTGGCTGCCCCTAAAGAAGGCAGATCATGGGCACCCCTTTGATTCTCCCTGCTGGCTGATGCCTTTCAGCGGGGGAGGTCTTCTGACAGAGCTGGAGCTCGTGGGCAGGTTGAGAGAGGCTGCGAGGACAGGGGGGGAAACAGGGAGGCGAGGGGGGGATGTTATTAGCAGCAAAACCTCAGGACCAAAGTTGAAGCTGAAGAAGAGAAAAGGAGCAATATGATCAATATGGTTTCATTGTTGAGCCCCGCTTACCTCGGCGGGAGACCATCTGCTCCCTGTCAATGCATCACCTGCTTGTCTGGGCTGTTGGCTGGGCAACGAGCGGGCGGGGAGATTAGGGGGCCAGGGGCCCACCCGGGGGCTCTCCCCTCGCTGGGCAGGAGGAGGCTTGGCCTGGCTGGGTGGGAGGCCAGGCACTCCTCAGGGTACGGCCGCTTCCAGCAGAGAGGCAGACGAGGGCAGAAAACCACCAGGGTGCTTCTAGACAGCTCAGTGGTTTTGGGAAGACGCTCCCTGTCCCTGGAAGTCAGCGTTTTGCTACACGTGCTGGGTTTAGGGATGCATGAATGAGCCTGCCACAATAGAAGCTCCGGGAAGAAAGGGCAGTGGAGGGGTCCCTGCAAATCCGACATATCACCACCAGAGCCGCCAAAGGAAAGCAAGGCATGGTGCTCTCACATCTCCCCAGAAGGAAAATTCAGTGCAGCGGAATACACTGAAACAGTGCAAGGATACTGCAAAGTAATGTTAATGCCTGTGCATTTCCACAGGCTGAATGCAAAGCCTCCTGCTATGCAACAGCATCAGCCACACCAGCCCTGATTTGATTTTTGGATAACTTTTAATATACTTCATATTAAATACCACCTATTCTATAAGTAGAAAAATTGCAGCTCCCGGGATCCCAGACAGAGCGGCATCAAAGCACTTAACTCTCCCCTCAGAAACTGTCAGAGGCAAGATGTTGCTAATGCGGAGTGCCCTTGGTTTTGGCACATGCGTGAGGACAGTGCTGCCATGGGAGAACTCCTGCACAGAGCAGCCTTGCACTGGCCACAGAAGCAGGCACTGGGGGAAGCTGTGGGCTTCTGCTGAGAAATGTGAATTGCCAATACTGCGTCAGAGGCAACAACCAGGCATGTCTTGCACACTGAGCGTGTGATATAGTGAGACTATGTTCAATAATAGATATACTTCCTTAAATAAAGCAAAAAATAAATTAGTATGGATAACTGGGTGGGAGAAAAGTGCCTGCTTCTGCACTGTTCTGTACAATATAATTTCAATGATTTAGGAGGAGGTCATATTTCTGTACACAGAGCTTTATATACATATATTTGTGCAGGCTTGCACATATACATTGCCACACACATCATCCTCCCAAGGCATTTGTCTTTTCCCACAGCCCAGTTCCCAAGGCAGGGCCTGCCGCTCTCTTGTGTTACAGCTGTGGTACAGCCATCCCAAATGTTCAGAGCAATGCTGTTTGGGCATCTGGTTACAGACAGGATCTGTGAAGCACATTCCCCCAGGAGTGGTCTGAGGTTCATCACTCTTTGTAGAGAAGGAGGGCCAATGTGGGGTCAGACTTCTAAGCACCACCAGAATCTCAGGACAACGTCACAATCTCCTGGCTAATGTGCAAATGAACAAGACTCCTTGGCAAATTTTGCTGGTCCACTGAGTTTCTCATTAGCAAGTCTGCTGAACTTTTCTAACCCCAAATAAAAGATCCAGGCAAAGAGGAGGTGGTGCATGAACAAGAGTGTATGAGAAGCTGAGATAGGTTTCCACCGTTGCAAAGAGTTTTCCTCTTTAGACATCACTCGTCAGGGAGAAAATTCCTCAGATGAAAAGTTATCAGGTCCATTCAACGCAAACAACTCTATTCGGATATTGTTATGCATTGCAAAGATATAAGCAGGGCAAGGCAACTATTTCCATTTTTAGAAACTTCTCCTGCCAGTGCAAACGAGGGGCATATGCACAGAGAGGCTGTGAGGTCACTGATTATGTGACTTTCAGTGTCAGCATCAGTCAACAGGGTTGTGCTTAGCTCATCCTTCTAAGGCAAAATCCAGCCTACCAACCTAACACCGATAAAGCTCTAAAGCTATGAGATGCTACACACATTTTCACTACTAATCTGTGAAAACAGCAGCTTACAGTACCTAACAGTGAAGTTAGGTAATGTTTTACCTTACAAATGGAGCTTGTTGAAGCACCACAGAAAATTTTTCCAAGCAATCAAACTAAAACATCAGGACATACAACATATCAAGAAGGAGAAAGGTGTTTTCCTGTTAGTTTATAATCATCATTTAAGTAGTTTTTCATGTAATGCCACACTTGCATCTTGGAAATGTTAATGGAGTTTTCTATTGACACGCTGAACACAACAAGAAGTACATGCTTTTAGGTGTCACAGCTAATAGTCCTCACTGCTTGCATGAATAAGGACAAACCAGGCTCTTAAAGATGGAAGTTTTGTTACCCAGAATATTATTCCTTTATCATTTATCATATAAATCAGAGCAAGCCACATAGGAGGAATATAGAATAGTTACATTCTGGGTTTACCTTGCATTCTAAAGTGCACATTTCTAAGCAGACAAAAGGTTATTGCATCAATTGTAAGGTAAATGTGGAAGGAATAACAAGAATCACTCCTAGGAAAACTGAAATCAATGGGTAGATAACTAATACTGAGAAACAACAATGAAGCACACATCTCATGGCAATGTACAAAGTGCAATTTCTGCAATCTCCTCTAACAACTTGTTAGGGAAGTATTTTATATCTCTAGTGCTAGTTTGTTTTCCTGCTTTTTTCCAGAAAGAACATTTCAATGAATTCATCACTTCTATTTCAAGATGAAAAGCATCAAGACAGAAAGCTAAAGAATTGTCCTGGTTTACACAAAGAAACTCTCTCTGCTATTTCTGCACTCTGTCACGCACAGATTCACAAAGGCATTTAGAAGACTACATCGACTAGGATCCTGAACATCTTTCCCAGCCTGAATGTTAGAAATCCAAAAAAAAAAAAAAAAACAGATCTACCCTGGGCAAGGGGAGCAGAGAGGATATTTCTGTGCATCTGAGAAAATAATCCATTCAAGTCAGTGAACATCACAACAGCATATGTTGTTTGCTAGAGCTCCCCAGCAATTCTTGTTGCATAGACTGTCGATACAGTACATTTGAAAGTATATAACTTAAAAAACCATAGCACTCTGAGGAAAAACAGCTTTGCATGGAAAGAACATGACATGCATTAGATAACAGAAACGCTGATCAGTGGACTGATTTCTCAAACCAGACTTGCTGCTGATGAGGCGCTTTGTCACAGCAATGAAAGACCTCCTGAGGTGAGGGGACTGGATGAGCTGGAAGTGTTTGGAGCAATCGTGTGCAGGAGACAGAACTGGGAATTTTCTTACATCCGCCTTTCACTCAGAGGCTGTGTATGAGTACTGAACATGCATTGTTGAAACCTGGGAAGAACAATGTATTTTGACCAACATGGGGACTGTTCTATTTTAGAGTTTCCATATAATATCAATTTTCATCTAGCCAGCCAGCCCCTGCAAGGTCACCCAGAAAGCCACTGGCAAAACCATACCATTATTCCTATCTAAGTAAACCCGTACAAGGAAAAAAGCATTAGCCTGACCAACCATGTTACAATATTTATTTGGATTCACCTTGACGTGGAGAACTACAGAGCTGGGACAATGGTTACAGAAAAATGGCCTTTGAAATCATATTTTCTATTGTTATGGGCCAAACTGGAAAGGCAGGTAGCTTTCTGTAAGTGACGTAAGCCTGTCACTGGGTCAAAACACAACTGAAGAGCAGGTACCACTCTTCCCTAAGAATGACCTGTGCAAATTTAATTGAAGATCAGTCTGCATTTCAAAGTGAGAATTAGGTTTGTGGTGTGATTTAGTAGATAGAAAACCACAGTGATTTCTAGTATAAAAGTCCAGCAACACAGTCTGACATAAAAAAAAAAAAAAAGCATTCAGAATTGCAGTTTCAAAACAGCAAACTTGCTTCCTTGTGCAGCTGAGATGTTAATGACAACCAACAGACACCCCAATGATGCGAAGAGAGAGCCTTATAGGTATCCAGGAGGCTAGTTCTGGAGAAAAGAGAAAATCAAGTTTCCTGGAATGCAAAGGTACAGCTTTGTCCCATGCAAGCCACGCTATTTCCCATAAGCTTGGAAAACGGGTTTCAAAACCCTGCTAAAAGCAAGTCCTGCTTCCAGCCAGGATGGCCAGGTGGGCCCAGAGGCGCTCCCAAGACACAAGGCAGCACATGCAGGCCGAAATGGCATCTCCTTCATGGCACTGCACTCAGAGCCAACCTTTCTCAAACATGCTTAAAATTAAGCACAGGCATTAGTTTTGAAATCCTGAGCTCATTTCTTGGTTAAACAATCCAAAGTGAAATAATGTCTTTACATTTTCTTGTTGCAACATTGAACACTTATAATAGATGCCAAATTTTTGCATGGATTAATCTTGATTTTGTAGAACCTGTCTATTAACTTGGGGAACAATTTTGATAGATGTTTCTGGCTGCCCTCATAATCAACTGACTAACTCAAAATTTCAGCCATGAGGTATCACAGAGTTACAGTATAGAAGCTGGAAGTGACCCTTCTAGATCCGCAGTCCAACCCCTTGCTCAAGCAGCACCTACTGCAGCATGGTGCCTGGGACTGTGTCCAGCCAAGTTTTGAAGATCTCACAAATGGAGACTCCACAACCTCCCTGGGCAGCCCTTCCCATTTTAAAAAAAAAAAAAAAAAGTACTTTATGAGTTCAAACAAAATTTCATGTGTTTCAGTTTGTGCCCATGGCCTCTTATCCCATCACCAGGACCAGCAGGATATCCTGCTGATATCACCAGCTATCATACAGGAATTTCACCACATTTCCTTCCAGGAATGTATCGACTTGCTCATATTTATCAGGAGTTTTGCTGTTTAAACTAAATTAGTACTCAGGGCCCCATTTAACACCAAGTCTCCCTTGGGCACTATTACAAGACAATCTCCGAAAAAGAAAGGACAACTTCTGGTACAAAAAAGTTTAGATTACAGCAGCTTAAGCCATTATACCTTTAAAAGGGTCAAACATGAACAAGAAAGAAAAACAGATGCAGGTAACAGCAGTAAGGTTTCCTAGTTGTGCAGACCAGCTGTATGCAGGCTGCCATGCATATGAATTATTTTAATGATCATTTGCTCTCTACTAAGCAGCAGAGAAAGCATAGCTGGGGACACAAACTGTTTGTCACAATAAGCATCACTGAATAAAATGAAGGGGACATAGGGTTGTGTTTTTAAGGAGCCTAGATGCAACAAATAGGGATGCTTCTGGAGACAAAGAGGGAATAAGAAGCAAAATCAGAACACTGGAATATGGGGAAAGTTGCAGAAATGACTCAAAAATGATGGCGATACTCTCTACGCAATGCAAAAGGAAGCCCTAGGCAGGTACATTGGACAAGGCAGGCACTCAGAAACCTACATAAGTTAAATTAAACTGCTGGTGATGGCCTGGGTGGAAGTTTCAGCAGCATGGACTAGAAAGATGAGCCTCAACTTCATGAGGAACAACAGGCACATTTAGATATAGCACCAAAGTGAAAGATGAATGAAAAATGAGTTAAAGCCTGAACAGAAATTTTGGCAGGATGTTTTTGTTAAGCCACTCAAGTCATGGTGAATGAGACTCTTCCTCACTAGAAGACATGCACAGCTCTGGGTATGAGCAGAAACAATCTGGCTGTGATAAAGCAATGTGCAGGACAGAAAGTTTCCCTGGAGTTTTGGTTTCCTTTTCACCAAAGGAGAAAATGGGATTCACTGACCTATAAATATCATCATTTTTTGCACAGTTTTCATTTTTTTCTGACCCACATCACAAAAAGACATATTCTATGCATACAATACAATAAGGCAAATTTTATCAAGGTCTCTAGAGATAATCAGAGAGCAGTAACAGTACTTCCTTCACTCTTCTATTAAATGGATCCTGGATGAGCAGAGACTTCAAAAAATCTATTTTAGCATACACTGAGATAAGGAAATCTATATACTATGTTGTGGTACTGGTCAGCATCTAGGAGAAACTTTCTCCTATCCATCTTCAACGCTTTACAGTTTACTGCTACCCAAGATATTATTTAGACTTCACAAGCAAACCCACTGAACACCTTTCAGGAATACATTTGTCCTTCTTCTATCTTCATCTCTTTTCCAAGCAATGTACATGAAGTGTGGGCAACACCATTGTTCATTCTACTGTTGCATTCAGTTGAATGTGTCCACTGTGTTCACAAGCAGGTAAAAATCAAGCAATATACAAACGCCAAAATTCCCACAAGAAAAGCAAATCCCAAAATAACAGTGCTATATGGGCATTAGTACTGAAACTACAGGCCAAAATAATAAATGGTATTAAAAAAAAAAAAAAATTAACTTTCAAGGATCACAGGTATAGTCTTGTGAAATTCAAGCTGTATGGAATGGGGTATCCTTATTTTCAAAACAACTTCTCCCCCCTCTGTATTATTTCTCAGAAGGTTTTTGTTTGTAAGTCTCATACACATATCAATAAAATCAGTAGTAAATCCAAGAAATAGAACAAAATTCATTTTACTCAAGGACTACAACATAGAAACATTGTGCCATATCCTTATTTGCACTCAGAAGATCTCTCTGTAAGTGACACATGATACAGAACATGAGGCTGAAGACTTCTTTTAACAGATCAGTTTCTAGTAAATCAAGCACTGGAAAGAAAATGGCCTGTCCACTTAGAAGTTATTTCCCTACAACAGACCTCTTGCCAACATTAGTCTGTGGCTTAGGATTCCTTCCAATTAATTTTTGAGGAAAAAAATATTACTGGTGTTCATGGGACAGTTTAAACTATTCTAGGATATGGAGAGAGAGCCCACAATGTATTTCCCATTTTGCAAAATCATTTACAGTTGACAAGCAAAAAGCAGAGCTCCCTGGCATCCTAAAGTCATGCACTTTTTTTTTTTTTTTTTTAACCTCTGTGCAACATCAACTCAGATTCAAGCCATGAATGCACAGATGACATGAAGCTCTTACAGATATGAAAATCTGTCTACACAGGTAAATAATACTTGGACCAAATCTAGTGATGAGGAAAAATGACTGTGAAAGACACTGAGCTGGATAATTAGGTGGTAATGAATGCAGACCGCACTTTGTATTCCACTCCAGCACACTGGAGGCGAGTCTGGGCTGGATGCAGAGCTGAGCCTCCGCCACTCCTGCCATGCATCACTGAGGCCGTACGCAGCATGGCCTCGCTTTGATTATTGTTGCTGTCCATGAGGTTGTCAAAACATGTACACTACCAGCAGGAGACACACTTTTAATAAAACTGCCTAGTCTCCAATGATATTTTTCTGTCATAAAAACAGCATCCGTTCATATAGTATAGGTACGTGAGGAAGAGAGCACGTAAACTGGTGCAGCAGTGTTCCCAGAGAACAGTGTTGTCACCACAAACCATTTGGGTGTTTACAAAAACTAATGTTCTCCATGCTGTATAGTACGTGACAACGAGATGATTTACTACGAACTGACAAACACACTGTTTGCACTGTGAATAACAAGTTTTGTTCTGTCAGTCCCTCAGTTTTACTGAACAATATGTCTCAACTCCGTTCGTTTCGATAAGGACAAGCACAACTCACTACTGGTTCGTTTAGGTTGGGTGGGTGTATGAGTGCATGAGGTGTGCAGCACCAGAGTTTTAGATTCTTTAAAAGGACTGCAATACAGAAGTCAGAGTGTTGTTGTGGACACATTGGATAGTGTCTTCTCGCTTTTCCTGGGAGGAAAGAGGTAGAGATGGGCCCCAGCCTGTTCCCAATGCCTGCAGAACTTATCTCTAGAGGTATATGAGTAGAGCTGAGGTAAGCATATCACATATGTCCTATTTCTCAACAAAATGAAGCATCCCACAAATGTAAATTTCATTCATTTCTCTGAAATTTAGGAGCCTACAGTTCTTAGCTTCTTCAAAAATTTCACCACTGAGGGGGGAGTCAAAAGCTAGAGATGCAGTGCGTGCAGTAGATGTGAGGAGAGGATGAGGTCTCTCCCTCCTAATCAAGCATTAACAACCTCCATCTCATAGATGAGTCTAAATGCATATAATTACATAGGTGAAATTAGAATTAGACACCTAGATTTTGAGACAAGTTCTGAAAGGCTGGATGGACATCACTGTAGAGGAAGCCAGGAGCTCTTTTTTGAGGCCATGTGAATCACAGTGCTTCCATCAAGAGCTTGGCATGGGAAGGAAGAGCTGTCATAATGCATGCACCAGGCACCCAGCCCCAGCACAATGACACTGCTTTCATCACAGGGAAAGAGCGAAAATGGGATAGCAAATTATCACTGACCTTAAGCAGCTGGGATTTTTTTGTTTGTTTGTTTGTTTTCTCTTTGGTACGTATTTTGTTAATAGCTGCTTCTAGACAGCTAAATACATAGGTGTTATACTGTTACTGCAGGATTCCTTTTGGTTTTATGTTCTTCTGCCTCTTGTGGCCATTGACTCAATAGCAGTGCTAAGCTTAATTCTCATTCTTCATCTTCTAATAAATGATCTTATTTAAAAACAAGCTTTCCATAACATTCATTAATACCAGTTGTAGGAATAACTATGGCCTTTTCAGGAAAGACAAAATAAAAATGGAAAAAATTACTCCAGGCAGCTCATTTTTTCGCAAATCCAAGTCGATTAATGTATTTGCATTTGCAGGATTTGTCTTTTGGCCCAGTTTGTCTAGGGCTTAATTTTAGATGGAACTCTTCCATTAACTTCTTTTTCCTACCACTTTAGTGTTACTTTGTACATTGCTCTTCTCTGTAGTTTTCTCCACTTATCCTTTGTTTGCTTACTGTATGGGCTTTTTTTTCTCACCTGAATTATTTCTCCCTCCAATTATCATAGAGCTAGCAGAAGTCCATTTAGAGGTTTTAAATCTCTTCTTAGCTATAGGAGAGGTTTAAAATCATACAGAAAGATAAGCTGACTGCAAGGAAATAATTTACTTAAGAGAGAAGTCTTCCTCTAAATTAGTACTGCCAAAATAAATAAATAAACAAACAAATAAATAAAAGCAATTTTCATATTTTTCCATTCCTCCTCTTTTCTTAGTGTCAGAAACAAACTTTCTTAAACCCTCTCACTAGAGAGATCAGAGACTTAGAATCAAAGATCAAAACAATGTTGACAGCAGGTGTACCTACACTAGCATTTGTTTACGCCTATACTAGTATTTCTAACAAAATCCAGCTAAAACTCAGCAATGCTGGCCTTCCAAAACAGTTCCTTTGTATTTAAACTGACCATTTGCTAAGGGTTGTAGAATTCTTTTTCTTTTTTGCCTACCCACCACAATGCCTTGAGCAACTTTCTGTCACAGTGCCCCATGATTTATAATCCTTCACAAGCAGACTAAGATAAGTACTGTTCTTGATTCCTCAGCTGATGGAAATGTTTGTAAACATGACAGAGAAAGAAAAATCACATTATGCTGTCATGAGTAGTTAGAGAGCAGGAAAGTCATGTGCAGAAACACCCACCAGACAGGCAAGAACTCGCAGAAATTGTTTCCTCTTTTTCTGAGCCAACTGACAGCAGGAAAGAAAGACTCAGCCCTGTTTTCAGTGTTTTCCTTCATTGAGAAATATGAATGTTAATCAGAAGGCTTACAGACAAATCAAGAGAAAATGTCTATCAGAGCCCTAATTAGCATACATAACCTAGTAATTCTGTCTTTACAAGAAAAGCTGCTTTGCTACATTGTTTTGGGAATCATGTAGCAAGGAGGCTTAATGGATATTTTCAGTGTGCTTTAGCTCTCTTTTGGGTTTAGAGGGATTTTTCCAGAGTGGCTTTGGGAACTCTCAGTTCTGGGCTGAGAGAAGCATGAACACAGAGCTTTCTGATACCCCTGAGCACCTTCCTAACACTGTTAAACCCACCTGGTCTCAGTCACAAGGCTCACTACAGTTTTAAACCCACAGCCAATTTGCACCAGTGATGCATTTCCTCTTTCCCGGAATACACATGTCTATTTCAAATAATCCCTGAGCAAAGATGAGTTCAAAGGGAGCACTAATTTTGCCTTACTTCTAGTGCCTTTAGTTTTATTCACCAGAGGCCTGCTGCTGGAAACACATTGTTTTTTGCTGCAATGTCCTTCTGCTTACCAGTGAGCAGCGTGGTACCATTGGGGAGTGCTGGCCATCACCTCCACAGAAGTTGCACTGCTTGGCATCCACCCTAGCCTCTTCTCCATGCCTAAAGACAAAGTCTAGCTGTGTTTGGGATTGTTTCTGAACTGCTCAGTGATCTGAGGTGTTCAACTTCAGGCTGTAGCCAGGATCTGACTTCCAGAAAATTAGTTGTCTCCCACAAAGTTGAGAGATTTAACTTCAGCTCACTCAAAAATGCTTTGTTTACTTTGGCTTCTGTTTTTCCCATTGACTGTTTGTTTACTTTGGTTCTGTTTTTCCCATTGACTTTCCAGTGGTATTCTATTGCAAACCACATTGTCATTCTTGAAATAAAAACTGTTTGATAACACATGTACTGCAAGAGATTGCTGAAGGTGATTCAGTTTCAGCATTTCTTGACTCATGACATCTTTTTCACAATGTTGATGGTCTCAGCATAATTTGATGTGGCATTTTGAAACAGTTTACATGAAATTAGGTACAGAAGTGAAAATCCCAGAGGCAGAGGTACAATTATCTGGAGAACCATATCTTTAAGACAGTATTATGCACAAATTCTCCAATAAAACTTTATGGGCAAAGTGCCGAATGTGAGATAACATAGAACAGAAAACTTCCTTTCATCACTCTCTGATCAGTCTGACTGCAGGAGGCCACAAAGTTTTATTTACGGGGACCGTTTGAAGTCACAAAATCTAGACCCAGTGCCATACATACAGTTCTTCTTTCCCATTTTCCCCTTGACCCTCTCCACTCCTTTCACCTTGCCTGGCTGCTCTCTTGCCCTGTCTCTTCTACTCTATGTCTCTGGGACTGAGGACAGGTGTCAGAGCAGACTGTCCTAATTCACAATCAGAGCACCTTTCAGAGAGACCTTGCAGAAATGCCACCAGCAGGAAATGGAGAAGACAGAAAGAAGGTGAAGGAAACAACTTCTGATCCAGAATCTCTTGGCCCCATTTTGCTTCCACTAAAGTTAGTCAGGGTTGAATCAAATAATATTAGTGGCTACCACATTAGGCTCCAGCATATTCAATAAACAGAAATAATTCCATGATATAGAAAGACATTCTTCTGCCCATTTACCTTTTAACTATGACTTTTCTCTGCTAACTTCATGCCAGTCTTCATTTTCCACCATGTTACTGACATGCTACTGACTCATGCAGTTTGAATTTCCTTGGATTCTTGATGTTAGTCTGTGCCACTCGCATCTAGCTGTTCTCAGTTCACTGCTGTTTGTATGTCTAGTTTTATCAGCTCAAAGGTTATGAATACAAACGTGATTAATATTATTTATATTCCTTTCCAGTTTTAAGCCAAGGTAGACTTTACGGTAAAGGCCATATTCTACACTCAGTCGGTTTCATCCCATCCCTGTATCCATAGGGTGGTACAAAAGTGAGGGCAGAAGCAAGGACATAACTTTTCCCTAACAACATTAAATCTTTGTGAATCATCAAAGCTAAGTCAGACATGTTATAAATTCAGTTTTTAAGCAATAAACTATTCCCTTTTCTAAAAGTTGTTCTTCATCAGAATAAGCATACTCAGGTGGCCTTTACTAACAGTGCACCTTTCTGGTAAGTCAGCTACGTGTGAAAAGGCACAGAGCGTTTTTTTTAATCATTCTTCAGTGAACTGGGTCTGATTTATCAGAAGTATGATTTTACAGGGTTTGCAGCTGATAAGGTAGGTAGTTCACTTGCAAAATTTATCTTTACATGTTAATCAATGTTAATTACTGAAATAAAGAGAACAGAAATGTACCTAACAATGTTTGCTAATGACCTAAGGTTTTTTCCATTAATGTTTCAATATCTAATTCTATTTTTTTTAATTTTTTGCATGAGGTGGGAGTGCAGATGGTCCTATACACTTTCTTAAAAGAAAACTGCAGCTATCTGAAACAGCCTAGTTTCTGGATGAGAATAAGGAAATGAAAGAAGTTTCTTCTCAACAATGGGCTATCACACTTATATCTGATCTCACTCTTGTCTATGCTAACGTAAATCAGGACAATAACTATAGCCAATAGGATGACATGGGGTCAAACCAGTCTGAAATCTTAATGAAGACCACACACTTATTATCCTTTAGAAAAACACATACCATTTTGTTGTTGCTCCTCCTAACTAGGCTTCTCTTTCTGGTTTTCACATACTAGCTTAAGACTAACACACACACATTCATGAATTCAAGTTGGAATGAAACAAAAATAACCATATAAATGGTTCTCTCCAAGGGTAAATCAGACAAGTTATAAGCTCTCTGATGCCATTTCCTTTAAAGATATACAGTTATCAAAATAATAATTTTGATGTAAATTACAAATTGCAAATTACTATTACAAAAATCCCTGATCTGGTTCTTTAGTCGCTGCATGGTAAGCCCAAAGAGCTCTCTCAGCTTGATCAAGGCCTGAGGGAAACTGTTCCTTCAATCTGTGGCAGCCAAACGACATAGTCGATGACTCGATAGAAAGGATACCCTCTGAGAGCTCACAGACTTCAAGGAAACAGGGGTCATTTGGACCTGGGGTGGGTGAAAAAGGAAAAGAATGATGTAGGCAATAGTCCATCACCCAGAAAGGCAACAGAATCAGAAGGCAAGGAAAGCAGCTCCCTTTTCTGCATTTACTGAGGTCTAAGAAGCACTAGGTAATACTATGTTTTGAGGTTACAAGGCAATGAGTTCAATAGTATGTAACTAACATATTTCACATGCTTTAACATATGCTTTGCTGCAGTGGCTTTTGTTGCTGCTGTTGTCTTATCTTTTCCTTTTGATGTTTAAATCCAGGTGAAAAATGCTGACAGGAAACATTCAGATGTGGTGCAGTGTGTTTCTCTGTTTCATTTGAACTGCCATGGAGAACTTTATTTAGATTTTTTCCTGGTTACATTTTCTGATTTTTTTTTTTTTCTATTTAGCATTATATATTTTGTTTCAAGATTCTTTCTCCTTTTAAATAGTAGACCTCACATCACACAGATCCCTTCTGCAGCCTCAGATGGGAGTCTATCACGCCCTTCAACTGCTCATAGTTAATTTGAAACCATAGCATTGTCCTCTTCAGTTTGAGATAAAAATTCTTAAAATCAAGGGCTGCTAGTTAGAAGAACCTTACATTTGAAGTCTTTGGTTTTCCTTTTATTTCTTCAAGCCTTGGATGAGACTGTACAGCCCCCTTTGTTCATTTATAACCACAAAGAAAAGATTCCCTTTCATTTCTCAGAGCCATAACCACTCAGAAAAATTTCATACACAGTGTTAGGGAGTTACAGTTATTTAATGATCTTACAGCATCATTACACACCTCTATCGAGGTCCCTGCTGAGGCTCGGAGCAGGGCCAGCCTACACGCGGCAGCTGGCAGGGTCCAACCAAGCTGAACCAAGGCCTGCAGAAGACGCAGTCTGAAAACACGCTGACCGAGCACTGCCGCAGCGCCAAGCCAAGCACGAGCCTGGGGTAAGGCTGCCAAAGACACCGGGCTGAACAGAGGCCAGGCCCGGTCCCGCCTGTGGTGGCATCTGAGCTGTCACTGCCACATGGCGCCTGGGCTGGCCTACAGGAGACCGAGGAGGGGCACTTGGTATTCTGTGAGGAAGATGGCATTCGCCTATGCATGGGGAATGAAGGAGCGACGGCGTTTCTATGGGTCCTCTGAGCCTTTTATTTCATTCAGTGCTCTGCTGCCGCACAGCGTGAGCTGACTGAGCCCCAGCAGAGGTTAACGAGCACAACAGCCATCATTTGTGAGGAGTGGGAAAGAGCCATGTGCTGCACCAGCTTCTTTTCAAGGCTCCTGATTTTTTTTTGTTTTCACACTGGCACAAGGGCAAGCACCCAGCGTAGCTTGTCTTGAGGAGCTTGGCAGCGCTCTCCTGGCCTGGCAGATCCGCTGAAGCCAAATAAAGTAATCTGTACATTGCCTATTCCTTCGCTTGGGTGACTTTTAAGTTTGGAAGAAAAGGGGCGGGGAGGGGGGAATAAGACTTCTGGATGTGGGGCCCTGTTACCATTCATTCCATAAGCATCTTGTTTTGGATGAACTAACTGAAATTATCTATTGAAATCCCACCTGTTAAGTGAAATTATTTTTTGAGACAGCTCCTTCGTCCCCCATCCTCCTCCTCTTTTTTGAGGCCGTCATTGCATAGATTTATTCTATTCAGCACTCACATTAGCAGATGTGAATGAGGGAATCTGACTGAGCCTGTCAAGGCAAAGAAAGCCATGAAAGAAGTGAGAGAAGAAACATTACACAGCGATAATGGCAGCCACAATGGAAATATGCTGGCGTGAAAACAATTAATGCAATCAGTGTTCTAAGTTCATGGCTTACCCCAAAACCGAGTACCACTGAAAGCACAAAATGTTGGAAGCTGATCTCAGTGTAAGGACAAACCCTGATCCACAGTCAAAAGTGCAAGAAAAAAGGCTCTGCTGAGCGCACATGGTTGGTGCAGGCAGGGGCTTTAGCAAGTGGCTGCTGTACGACAAGCTGCTGTGGCTGATGCACTCTGAAGCCTTGCTTAATCAGAGACGGACGAGGTAATGTACTGCCAGGCTTCATCTCACTCATGTGCATCAACCCCTGGGTGTGAGGCCCGTCTTGAGTCCCTTCTCTCTCCTCTGCTGGTGTGAAAATTCAAAATCTTTTCCTCCCCAGTGGAGGGAAAAGCCAAAATCCCGAAAAGGTTTGCAAGTGATTAGCGAAACTGTGTCCCTGCTCTTCTGTCCTCCCCAGAAAAGGGAAGGAGGGGGAAAGGTCAGCCAAAGTATTATTCTTTTGATAAGGTCAAGTACACCAAACCAGAAAAAAAAAAAAAAAAAAAAAATCATTTAGAAAATGTTGAATTGGGTAGTTGGGTAGTTCCAAGAATTTGTCTTTCCTTGAAAAGAAACTTTGTTGTGAGTAAATAGCAGGGAAGAACAAAAAAAAATATCTGGAGATTTCTAGCTAGCCCAATTGCAAGGACACCCATCTACGACTGACTTTAGATATTCCTCCAAGCACTAACTCACATTTGGGATTACACAGGACAAGTATCACAGTACAATATTGGCACAGCAGAAGTGCTGCTTTCCACAGCACACACCACTATTGATTAATGATAACAGAAGCAATAATTGAATCAAAAAAAAGGGAATTACTATGGAGTTACTAGCTTACATTGCAACAGGTCTAAAACCACAGAAACAGAGAACGTTAGAGATTGGAAGGGACCTCGAAAGATCATCTAGTCCAATCCCCCTGCCGAAGCAGGAACACCTAGAGCAGATCGCACAGGAACGCATCCAGGCGGGTTTTGAATGTCTCCAGAGAAGGAGACTCCACAACCTCTCTGGGCAGCCTGTTCCAGTGCTCTGTCACCCTCACCGTGAAGAAATTTCTCCTCATATTTAAGCGGAACCTCCTATGTTCCAGCTTGCACCCATTGCCCCTTGTCCTGTCACTGGATGTCACAGTGAAGAGCCTGGCTCCATCCTCCTGACACCCACCCTTTACATATTTATAAACATTAATTAGGTCACCCCTCACTCTCCTCTTCTCTAAGCTGAAGAGACCCAGCTCCCTCAGCCTTTCCTCATAAGGGAGATGCTCCACTCCCTTAATCATCTTGGTGGTTCTGTGCTGGACTCTCTCCAGCATTTCACCAACTGGAACTTTTTTTTAATCAACTGGATTAAAATTCATCATCTGATTTGTATATCCTTGCCCTCTGGGCTGAATATATGACAAAGGAAAAAAATGGAAAAAAGTGGAAGTTTTCTCCTCTGAGGCATTATGATGTAGAAATAGATAAAAAGGGAGCCCCTCTGTTGATAGCGGTCATCACATGCATCACCATATAAACCAGTCAGCATCTCCTTAGTCTGTAGGGCAGAGATAAGGCATGCTGGGGAAAGGAGCTGACAAGGCTCCCTCCCAGCACTACCAATGGTTTCACTCACCTATCTCCTACTCATCCAGGAGCACCCTGGGAAAGGGAATGGATTTTATCCTTTGCAGCAGCCTGATTTAGTGTCTTCTCTGCAACCGCGAATGTAGGCACTTTCTTCAACATGCTGCACGGTTACAGCAGCACTTCAACACAGCTGCCATCAGATCTCCCATTTGGTATGCATCTGCATATAACCACTTAAGAGGACATCCACTGAACTTAGCTGGTCCCTGTTACTTTTTCTCATGTCAGGATTTCCTTTTAAAAGAACATATTAATCTGTATTAAAAGTTGAATCTTTTTTTTTTTAAAAAAAAAGAATTTTTTTGGTTATTTACAAAATCTCTTCTTATTTTCTAAAATTACATCTGCACGTATTCTCTAGTAGCTTTCTAGGTGTCTCCCTTCATTACACCATTTCACTTGCGTCTTTCTTCCTTTTAATGTAGGCATAAAAGCAGGGTTTAAAACAGAACCACAATATGTAAACTTATCTCCTTGTATAAATAGAAAGGATCCCTCAAAACTCTAAGGAGATTCATTAGGGTCTTTGATCTGTCTTTCTCTTTAAAATAATCTCTTTCCTTTGTGGTTATAAATAAGACTTCTTTTTTTTCCTCCTACTTGTGAAGTCTTGGGTGGATGTCAGTCAATGCTGTAGGTCACAAACTTGTTATGCACTGAGGTGATAAATCACTGTCAGAAGGCAGCCACTGTATCACTAAATGGTACTCCACTAATGCAGCAACACCTACGAGTGGATCTGCAATACTCCCACTTCACCTGAGAATCCTAAAATGCAGTTATTTTCCAGAAGTGTCCCCAGTAAGTCTGTCCTTCACATTACCAAGAAGAGATGCACATTTCCTGTTGATCTCTGCAGGAGCCTGGGTGCCTCAGGCCAGCCAATGTCAGAGTATTCTATATGGAGATCTTCAGGGACATTGCTGCTTTGCCATCCCAAGTCTGGCCCAAGAAATACTCAACAGAGAGAGGGAAAGGTGTAGTGAGATGGTACTTGACACAGAAAATCTGTCCCTAAAGAACAGGAGTTGAATAACAGTTTTACTGTTACAGAACATAAATGTGTTGCAAGTCAGTGTATACATAGTCAGCCTAGCAAAAACTCAGCTTATTAGGAGAAGGTTTACTGAATGCCAAAAAAAACAGCAGGTATCAAATGCTGTATCAAACATCAACTTTCAAATTTAAGTCCAAGCCCCAGGCTTTGTAAAAAATTGAATTAGTTTACACTTCAAATTTTAATTTCAGAACAACAACAAAAAACTGTGTATGCATCATTTAGTTACCTTATTGCTCGGCATCATGTGAAGTCCCTAAGGCAGTACTTCAGATACCAAGAAGCATATTTTCTCCACTGCTTTTTGTTCAAAATAGACAACATAGGCAAGAAGTTATAAGCCCACTCTGCTAATTAGACTATTATTAGAATGTGCAACTTCTCACTATTTGACTAAAAAGCAGAGAGACTTAGGAGAACTGCAGCAAGCCGCAGTGTTTGCCAGCTCACTATTATGACAGGGTGTAAATAGAGGTTAGACTCACGCTTTAGCCTACGAGGAGGTCACATCAAACTGCTCTCACCCCACAGGCAAGGTGAAAACAAGACCACACATACAAAGAGGAATTGAGCTTCAGCTGGCATGACTGGAACCAATGCCAGTCAAAGAGTTCATTGAACAGTTCAATCATTTATCTTGACAGGATATGATTCTTTTCAGACTCCTTCTAGCACTCAGGCACAGTCAGGTCCTTTAAATGCTGACACAGTATTTAATAGCTGTAATGATCCACATGAATATTTAGTCTAGAAAATTAACTTTTGACAACAGTGGCTGATCTGCCGTCTTACGGCATACGGTGTTGATCAAATGTTACGGTAATTTATTGCTGGGGAAAACAGAATGTTAGCTTTTAAGGAGAAACTCCACTACTTTTCAAATGAAGGTTTTGAGAGGGATTTACAGTGGTCCATACCACACAGCTCTCCAGAGTATGAATCTGATGTCTTTAATACCAAAACATATACCTCAGTTGCTTGACAGGAGGTAGCAGTGCCACTGGACCTCCCATTCAGCGGAGTGTAAGTGGCGTTTTATGTGTTCATGCTGCTTAGTCTGAGTTCCAAGCCTATAATTACGGTAGAATTTTCACATTCATTAATTATGTTATTGCCGTGTTTTAACATCTCTACATGGGAATAACTACCCATTTAATACAGAAAATGTAGCCAAGGCTGAAATTGGGCCATAGCAGGTCCCAGGTTTCTGCTAGCTTTTGTCCAGCTGAGCATGTATCCAACAGTGGAATTTCCAGGTTTCACAATAGTCACAAGAGCTTTGTGCAGTTAAATGGACTCATTAATCTCTTAGAGAACACCAGATTTTCTAAGAGCTTCATTTTAATAAAAACACATTGACACTAGTGCATTGTGTCAATTAACAATATCAATAAAATTTAAACTTATGTGATTGTCTATCTGTTCATTCCAGAATGCATGATCATCAGCACAACTGTCATTGTCAGAAACAGGCAAAATATTTGAACTGATAATTTTTGGCCATTGGCATAAATATGAAAGATTTTATGTTAAAAAAATAAAATAAAATAAAATTAGTTTTACTTCATTTTTCCTCAAATAAAAAATGTTGTATTAAAGATGTTATATTTCCATAAATTTTACACTGAGTTTAGAAAAAGAAGTGCTTTCCACCAAATAAATAATTACAGGAGTACCATTTTTGGAGCACACCCTGCCCCAGGGNNNGTACCTGCAACACCCCTACCATGTGCAAATGAAAACATCTGTCGTCTGTGAACAATGCATGTCCCGAATTTGGCACAGATACACTCAAAGGCTGCCCACTTTGCCGTACATGTGGGGAAGAGCTGTCCTACGATTTGGTGACAGACAAGGACTGTAATATCATTATCACCAAAACTCAGTAACACAACCCACACTAATACAGGCCTTGCAGGCATTCATGCAGGACAGGGAGGGATCTCTTAATCTCTCCGTCAGGTCGCTCAAGCCAATTAAGTGCAACCGGTTCACAAAAGGATGTGTCACCCCTTTTTGGGCTTTGCTCCACTCCTGCCAGGCTGGCGGTGCATCCAGGCACCTACAGCCCTGACAAGCAAGGGTCTTCTCAGGCTTTGAGACAAAAAGCAGGTGCCTGCAGGAATGGAGGTCCCTATGCATGCATGGTTTTTCTGTGACTCTCACAATTTCTAGTGCATGAGGAGAGTGGGGTGAAGAGACACCCAAATGTGTTGTGATCCTGGGCATACGTGTCTTCAGCTTCCTTCAGCTGAGTTTTTAATGGATACAGTGATACGTCCTAAGCAGTAACTCAGTAAGGAAAACAAAATTCAAATCCCTTCTGAAGTCAACAATACCAGAATAACAGAGATTTCTGAATATCTCTGCAAAGCATTCTGTGCGACCAAGAGTCTAAGGGACAAAGCACCTCAGTGCATCTATCATATGAAAGGCCATTACAGAAAAGCAATCTGTAGCACCTCCTGAAGAATAATAATTTAGGAAATGGAGACTAAAATACACCCTACCTGGTATCATAAACTGTAGTTTCTTCAAGAGATTTTCATGGTGTTATTGAGTTTGAGAGACAAGTGTAAGTGGCTTAAATAATAGAAAGAATAAAATACAACTTCCACAATGTATTGTCTCAAAGTACACTTCCTTGCACATAACATACAGGGCAGACTCACTCCAAACATATCTCAGATTTTCTGCTTCATGTTCTGTGGATGATATTTGCAGCTCTGTGCAGGTATCTAATTTCCAAACAATCTGAGACATTACACTGGGAACAGCATGAGGTTACAGCTACAAACCAGTTAAAAAACAAATTATTCAAAGACTGCTCAAAATCATACTGTAATTCTATCTCTTGTGTAACCTTTGCTTTCAAAGGACAGAGCAATATGCAGCCCACTGGACAGGCCTTTCACAAAAATCAACAAAGTACATTTCCTATAGTCTTACCCAACTTTAAACAAAAATAATAAATGCTTTGCTCTCTTATATTGCTACCACATTATTCTTAGCTCTGCATGAGTCTCAAATAACCAAACATTTCTAAATTCTGTGCCTCCAAGGGAAAAAAAATGTAAGTAGCAAAGTCTGCACAAACATCTTGCTTTAGGATAAAGAAATTAAGGATGAAATATAAAGATTTTATGGCAAGACAATGACATATTTGAGAACTTTGGTCAAGAAACTGAGGTAATAGATTTTCTTATGCAGCACTTTCAAGAATAGGAAGAGATGATTAAAGATCTGTGAATTCTTTTAGACAGACACAGTCTGTTCTGCGAGTACAGATCCCGAACTCAGACCTACACTTTTTCACACAGCACACAACTACATTGTGGAAGTCATTGCCACAAGATGCTACGGAGAAAAAAAAAAAGTAAGAATATGAAACAGGCACAAATACCTGGTTACGAGTGGAAGTTTAGGAAAGTATTTTAGAAACATTTTTCTACATTTGGCCTGGTTTTGTACTCTTTTGCTAGACATCCAGCACTGGGCACTGTCAGGACAAGGATACCAGTTTACATGAGTCTTTGATTTTACTTGAAGTGGTTGTTGCTATGCTCCTGCATTTTCCTATACATTAAGGGTTAAATGCAGAACTCCGTCTCCGCTCAGTTTTGCCAAGAGCACAGATCTGGGCATTTTGCCTCCTAAGCACTGTGACAGGAATTAGTTAAATCCAACTTTGTAAGGGACACTGTGCTTAAAACTTGTGCTGCTGTCGCTGCGTGCAGGACTGTCAGCACCCTTACCCTTCTGTCTTGAATTACGATAATAACTGAAGAACCTTTTCTAAAGAATTCACCCTCTCTCTTCCACCACATCTCCTCTTGTTACTTATGAGCAAATCTGGAAACTTTCCTCAATAATATCATTCAAAGTTTTCATATGGTGCATCCATCACCGTATGAAAAAGACTGTATTGTACTGATCCCGAATTAACAATAGTACACTCAAGGGCAAAATATAGCTGCTGCTCTGCTTTTTGCCAAAATTGTATTTAAAGCAGCTCAGATGCTGAGTAAATATAAAAGGCAAATCACATACATGAAACATGAAAAATTAGGGTTGGTAACATACATTGCTCAGTGGTAAGAATTTCCAGAAAGAGTCAGCTTTTCAGACTAGACTCAGATGCTATTTACTCACCTAAATAATTATTAGGAGGTTTTCAAAGGAGCTCAGTGCTCAGTGTGCTGAAATCTTTTGAAAACCTGGTCATAATAGTCACAATGGGAACTGAGCTCTTTTGAAAAACTACTCACAGCTGAGAGTGCCAAGCCAGTGAGGGCTCGAACTCAGACAGAAAACTTGCATCATAACCTCTCTTGAAATACTCAAAAGTAGTTGACAGGAATACCTACTCTACCCTCTGGCTGCAGCCTGCATCAGATGAACAACCAGTTGTGATTTTTTCCTTTACACTAATTTCCCAACAGAAATCTTAAGTTTAAAAAAAAAAAAAAAAAAAATCTGAGAGAAGATACTGATCCTGAGGCATCAGTTTGATTTCCCCTCAGAACATTATTTCCACACTCTGCAGCTCACAGAACCTCCAGGCAGCTGGCTGCTCCAGAACACCACAGCACTCACTGGTCTTGAACATCTGAGGACATCTAAAGGAGCAGTAGATTCTTGTCTTTAGGCACCTGAATTGCTCTGGGCTCCTCAGCAGATTTGGAGACAAGCTACTATCTCTCTGAGGAGTCCAGGGTGCCAGGCAGGTACTTTACCCAGAAAGCAAGGCAGAAAGGAGAAAAAAATTAGTCTTTTTTCTGCAATATAACTTCTTCAACTTGACCTGTGAAGATTTACGTTCAGAGTT